>QUSF01000026.1:5481592-5546405 GCA_003676055.1 Chloebia gouldiae
CGGTCCGTGTGTCGGTCCGTGTGCCGGTCCGTGTGTCGGTCCGTGTGTCGGTCCGCATGTCCGTCCGTGTGTCCCGGCTCAGCCGGAGGCGCCGGGCGGTGACGGCGGGCGGCGCTCGCGGCGCCTCGCGCCCCGCGCCCGTTGGCCCCAACGGCCGCTCCCCTCAGGCCGGCGGGGCCGGGCGGGGCGGCGGGGCCGGCCGGGGGCTTCGCGGCCGCCAAGGTGCGGGACGAGGCCGCCGGGGCTGGGGGGGAGGAGCGGAGGGGGCGGCGGGGCGGGACCCGGCTCTGGCTCGGCGCTCGCTGCCCGGGAGCAGTCGCGGGGCTCCGCGGGGCTCCGGTCCAGCCGACCGCCGGCCCAAAAGGCATTTGTGTGCCTTTCGTAACCCCGGCCGTTCCTCGGGTGCGGCGCTCTCCGGACTTTGAGGAGTTTTAAAAGATTCTCATCTGCCCGCTGCCGTGGGGTTTCTAAGAGGTTTCTGTGTCAGTCTCCTCTCTCACTGGCCTCCACAAGCTTGCTCCGGGCCACTGACCGCCTCTGACTTGCTGCCAGTCAGCTCTTTTATTTTATTTTGAGGAGTGGGAGGGAAGTGTGTATGTGGGTGGTGATGGGCAGTGACTGAAAAGTCGGCTCTTTTCCATGACCCAGCCTAAAACCAAATGTGTTAATAACAGCTCACTTAAACTTCTCTCCTCTCCCCCTTCAGAACTGGCAGGTGTTCATCTTCATGAAGGAAAGAAACACTGGACGTTCCGACTAGAACTGTAGTGTTTGCTTCAAGATGCCCCAAAGGGAAAATACTCATCTGCAAGTCTCATCTTTCAAAACTGCCTGTGTTCTTTCAATCAAAGGAAAATGTTTTTTGAGAAAGATGACTTGTGAAGTCTGTGAACAAAGCTGTCTTCACAAGGATGCTGAATGAAAGACATCATGCCTTACAAGGGACACTTATCTTGAAGGGTGACACTGTGCTCTTAAATTAAAACAAAGGCACTGTAAAAACACTGATCCTGAACAAAAATAGGGATTATAAAAACTGCATCAGAATGTTTGTTAGTCCCAGAAGAGTCAGAAAATGCCATTTTTTGCAGATATGTGCCACTTGCTTCATACTGTGTCTCATGATTTTTTGGGTACCGTTTGATAATCACATTGTGAGCCATATGAAGTCCTATTCCTACAGATACCTCATAAATAGCTACCATTTTGTGAATGACAGCCTATCTATCAGCAGGGATAACCTGAACAGAGTATCAAGCTACCAGTACTTGATCAACCACAGAGAGAAATGTCAGCAGCAGGATATCCTTCTCCTATTGTTTGTGAAGTCTTCTCCTGAAAACCGTCATCGAAGGGATGCAATTAGACAAACTTGGGGTAATGAGAAATACGTTCGTTTTCAGCTTAATGCCAACATTAAAACCCTTTTTGCTTTAGGACAACCAACGCACCATCTGCACAAAACACAGCAGCAAAGAGAACTTGAGCTCGAAGACCAGAAATACCAGGATTTGATTCAGCAAGACTTCTTGGATACTTTTCACAATCTTACTCTTAAATTGCTTTTGCAGTTTAGCTGGGTGAATGCCTACTGTCCTCATGCCAGGTTCATTATGTCTGCAGATGATGACATATTTATCCATATGCCAAATCTCATTGATTATCTCCAAAGTCTCACACAAATGGGTGCTCAAGATCTCTGGATTGGTCGTGTCCATCGTGGATCCCCTCCCGTAAGAGACAAGAGCAGCAAATACTATGTTCCATATGAAATGTACCAGTGGCCCTCATACCCTGACTACACAGCAGGAGCTGCATATGTAATATCAAATGATGTAGCAGCTAAAGTCTATGAGGCTTCATTGACTCTGAATACAAGTCTTTATATAGATGATGTTTTCATGGGTCTCTGTGCCAATAAAATGGGAATTGTACCACAATATCATGTATTTTTTTCTGGGGAAGGAAAGGCTCCATATCATCCCTGCATTTATAACAAGATGATGACATCTCATGGACATGTAGATGATCTTCGCCAGCTCTGGAAGCAGGCTACAGATCCCAAAGTTAAAAAGATTACTTCAGGGATTTGGGGTAGAATGTACTGCAGACTAGTCAATATTGTGCTTCTCTGTAAACTGTACTATGTGGACACATATCCTTGTTCAGCCGCGTTTTCTTAATACTTGAATATCTGCATTGAAGATCCACTGAGCCAAGACAGAGCAACAACATTTTAGGTGTTTATCCAAAATATATGTAAACATGGAAAGAGGTAAAATTTACACATGAATACTTGGGGTGGGCAGAGGGAGAGGAAGAAGACAGTCCCAGGGTCCCAGATTCTGTTCAGAGACTTACTGGAATAGCTCTCCTGTTATACTTAAACTTTTTACATTGTAGCTTGTTTTTTTACACCTTTCAAGGTATGCAAGTCTGGATTATAAGTGAATTATAGTGGACTTGACTTTAGACTTTGAAATGCTCGTCAAAAATATCTGCTTCTTTGAACTTGTCAGTAAGTCTTTATGGTTTTTATAAAAGCTATGTGAACTAAAGCATGTGGCAAAAAAAAATCCCTGTTATACCAGAATGGAGTAGACCTTTCAAAGCATGAGGAAAGTGGAATTTCTGACTTGATGAATGAGGCTGGCTATCACAGTAGTTTAAGGTAGTGTAAACTCTCTACAAATATTCACCGTTTCTCAGTGCTTCATACAAAGTCAGTCTGAACATGCACAGCTGACAGATAGTGAGTGCTAGAAGTGAAGACCTGCTACAATTGTTTTGTCAAAGCTGCCTAAATCTGAAATAGGGAAACAGTGTCTGGATGCCCTCTGATTTGGTGGTTTTAAATAACAAAGGAACCCCCTTTAGAACTTACCTGAAGCTATAAAAATACCACTCATGTGACTGGTTGGGCTAATATTTCTCTGTTTTCTGAAAACTGAAGCAGCACATTTAAAAAGTTCAATCTTTAATAAGCAAGTAAGTTAAATTTTCTTCTAATAATGCTTCTGTTTTCCAATATTCTAGAGGTGAAAAACAAGTAAAAGTCCCCAGGAATGTTACTTAGAGCTAGTTAAAGACTTAAAAAAGCAAAATTTCATGCTTGTACTAACAGAGAGGGAAGATATTTTCTGTGCAAACTTTGACTTTGCATTGAAGGGATAGAGAGATGGTGATTCACACAAACTCAGTACACAAATCATAATAACTAAAATATTTCTTCTGAAGTCAAAATTGCCTTTAAAATTCCAGGGTTGTTTGTGTCCACAAACCCCTGTACCTTGAATATATCTCAACGTCAATATCACTTGCAAAGGAACAAAATGCCTGTGCTTTGTAAGCCAAAACGGAGCTAAGTGATGTGCAAACTGCAGCCCTTATGAGTTGTCTAGTGGTGCCATAAAGATACTGCAGAGAACCAGAGCTGTAGGCTGCCTGCAGTCCTTGCACAGCTCAGTCATGGTGCTCCCACAGACTCTCAGGACAGATATCTTAGTTGCTAATTGCCAAAGCTGTGGCAGCTGTACAGGACTTGCTAGTTTGAAGCTGTGAGTAGTAAATTTGATGTAACTAATGGCTACTGCCCTTGGAGCTGCAGGTTTTGTGGTTTGAATGGATAATGGCATCTGTCAGTGCAGACAGAATCCAGGAGAGAGCTTGCTGACTGTTCTTGAAGCTGTTCAGATGGAGGGTAGGTAGTTACTGGAATAGTTACTGGAACTAAGTCAACATGTAACTTTGTATCATTGGTTTTACAGAAGGAAGATAATAAGATTCCTAACTGGTCCCAAATGTTGGGCATATAAAGAGCTCACAAAGAAATAATTTATCAGCATCAGAATGACTGACAAGTATGACAAGTACAGCTATACTTCAGAAAGAACAAATCCAATTCCTTTTCTTGCCTAAACAAATGGATAATAGCACTGGGGATGTAGGTCTTTATAACCTGTTGCATACAGAGAAAATGAATGCACATATAGAGAAAGTATTATTGTGTATTGAAGGAAAGCTGCTTCATCAGATTTCTTGACTTCTTGTGAGCCGTTTAAATCAACAAAGCTGCACAGCAAAACTGCACTGCTAGAAAAGCCACCCTGTTCACTGAGGGGAAAGAGGGTCTTCATATGCAGTATGCAACAAAATGTGCTAGTAAGACTATAGTCTTCCAGCATATCTACGTGTTGGGATTTGTTTTCACTCGTATATGCAAAAGTAAAGTAATCTTTAAGTAGCTTTAACTAGCTAAGATCTGAAACGCTGCTTAAATGTAGTTGCCATTATCTGAAAATCACTTTTGACCATTGAAATACTATGTTTTACAGTTGGTTTGAGCTTTGTTTGGATTGTTTCTTAATCTTAAAAGCGCCTTGATGTTTGTAGTTGACATTTTCTTTTGCTGCAGTGAAAAGAAGTTGCTTGTTGAATAAAAAGGAAAGCATGAAGGCACTCCTTTCAAAAAATAGAAAAGACATAGTAAACTTCATATTTTCTGGTTCTAAACAAAATTAAGATTTGTACACTTCCATCAGGAATCCTTTTTGACAATAGTCTCAGTGCTCCAATGCAGGGCTGATAGGTCTTACTTCAAATAAAACTGTATCAGCCTGAATGGTCACTCCTCATTAAGAGTTTGACATTGTTGCACAGCATATTTAATGCTATTTTTTTTACCTGTTTGTTTGGTTTGCATCAGTTTCCCTTTGATATTACTAATTTTTATACAAAGTATTCAATATTTATTCTTAAAGTTTGCTCTGTACCACAGAAAGACGGTTGTTTTGTAAAATTTGTTTTGAATAAACAGACTTATTTCTTTTAAAAAAAACTAAGAATACAGAAAAGGTAAATATCTCTTGTTGCTTTCTTTGTAGCTGACAGGATCAATTCTGATACTTTAAAGTGTTGTTCTGAGTTCCCTTTTACAAGAGGACTTCAAACTGCTTCTCATTCCCCCCCTGCCTCTGGTGTGTGCAAAAGGCAAAATTGGTGTTCCCAAGAAAAGAGAGAGCTCACAAATTTGTTTACCAAGCTTCTAGGTCTAAAGCTGTATAAAATTGCCAGGTATTAGAAGCTGAACCTGTTGTTATTGTTCTAATTTGCATGTTCTTTTCAGGCAGCCATTCCCCTGGAGATGCGTATCTGTCTGCACAAGATTTCAGATCATACTTTGGAAAAGTAGCTGATGGTCTGGGGACCAGACATGATATTTTCCTAGGGTATAATTAAATTCAGATAATTATGATTTGTATGTCTCTCCAATTTGTCTGACATAATGTATCAAGTTAGGGTTTTTACAGGTGGAGTCATTTGCATCAGGTAACTCAGTGTACAAGACAGGGGCATAACTAAAGCATGAATTATCTAAATGACAATGAAGAAGAGAACAAAGGAAATTAAGTCATGATTGTGGCATTTGGCTTCTTGCAGGTTTTTTTTTTTTTTTGTGGGTTTTTTGTTTTCTGGGGTTTTTTTATTTAATTGTTCCCTTTGACCTAGAAACTGCAGTTCAGCTAAAATTGTGTTTGCTTGATGGTTTTTCTGGAAGTGATTCAAGTATCTGGTGCTTTAAAATGCATTGTTAATAATCTTTTTCTCAAGCTTTTGCAGAAACTTGAGCTTGCAGTTAAAAAACCTAGAAGCCCCTCAGACGTATATAGTCAAATGTGAATATTCTGAACATTATGAGAGGATCTTTTAACACCAGGGGGTTTTTTTTGTAAATACATGCAAGGCTTATTCTAATGACTTCTTTTCTCAAATATTGTAATTAATGCTTCTAAGAGAAAAAAACCTGTAAAAAAAGCCCCAACCCAAAAAAGATAACTCTTACTTGCTTTTCCGTCTGATAGACTCAGTATAAATGCATGGCTGTAAGTATTTCAATTACTTCATTATTGCTAATTATTTATTAATCTGGGGAAACTTCAAAGAAGTTTTAGAGAATGTACTACAAATGCAGCAATTTGCATTCTAAGAAGAAAAAAAATACAGTAGCTCGTATGTGCAGCCTTACCTCCTCCTTGTTGACAAGTTCTCATCACTTTCACTGGTCACCAGGACTCTGCTAGATCCTCCTTGGCTGGCTTCATGCATCACTTCAATCTGAATGAGAAGGACATGTTAAAACTGAAAATACTTAATTGCTGATGTTTTTATTTAGAGAATATAACTCTTTGAAAGAATAAAAATCAAATCCTACCTAACGTAAAAAGTCACTAGACAAGTTCAAATAATTGAATTCTAGCTGTGCAGAAATATCTCCTATTTATAATCTCCATCATTGCTCAGTGCTGGCGTGTAGGCATTCCTTACTCCAGGCAAAGTCATTATATTCCTTCACCACAGAAGGGGAATTATCTCCTTGTGTAGATAATTACAGGCATAATAATCTGTTCCTTGGACTCTGGAATACTGTTTTTTCATTTCCTGTCTGAAGCCAACCCAAAGACTTCACATTTCCAGAGTTCTTTGTAGAATGCCCTGTGGAGGAACCTGGGAATCCTCCGTGTGCCTCTGAGAAGTGTCTGTGTCCCAGCAGCAGTGCTGGGTGAGGCAGTGCTGAGCACAGGTGCAGAGCCCCTGCCCAGGCTAAAACAGAGCTTTTGCACAGCTCCAGTGTTTGTTTTGATGAACACTCACACACTCTCTTGTCCAGTCTTGCAGAGTTGGATCATTTCAAGTGCTCTCCAGGCAAGTTTTAAGCAGGCTTTTCTTCCTTTTGCCTGCAGCTTTAAGAGCACCAAGCACTACTTGCACTTACTCAACAGCCAATCTCTTCAAATTCAGTTAAACAACCCATCTGCTGAGTTTGCTGTTAATCCAAGCCAATATCTAAATCCCAGCAGAATCCATCTTCCTGAGCACTTTCATTTTTAAGGGCTAATTCTTACATCCTGTATTGCTAAATTATTTAGCTGGTTGATGATAATGATGGAATCCAGTAATGAACTGTCCTCATATGAACTACTATCAGAACAATGGGGAGGAAAGGGAGGGGGCACAATTTGCAGTGTAGTGTTGGGAAGTGGATTTAAAAATTAATGAATGGATGTTTTATAAAGCCTATACCATGCTGCTGCATACACCTAACTATGTGGGAGAAATGCAGCTGATTACCTGCATTACTGATGAAACTAATTCTGCAGTCAGCTTCTGTCAGTTTAGGCAAAGAGGAGACCACCTGGATGTTCCTGCTCATAACTGTTTTATTCTGTGCTTATTGCTGAAGGTGTGGGCTGTGCTGGCCATTTCAGAAAATAGATTGCATTTAATTTTTGCTTTCAGCTTTAGAGGAATGAAGATGAAATGTATGAGCAAGGCAGGGGTGTGGATAACAGACAAGGTGGGTTAAAGTAGCTTGTCCTTATCAGAGAGTTAACTTAGCAATGCTGCATTTTTTTTTTTAATTCCAAGTATAGGTATGTAAATTTATATGAGGTTTTGAGTTCTCTCACAATATGGGATGTCCCCAAATTACAGGTAATCCTACCTTAATTCCACCTTTTGTCTTCTTAATGCTTTTCTTTTTTGATAACTCTACTTCAGAAACAGTCTTTGGAGGGCAGGAAATTTCTGTGGACCTCCTGTTGGTAGCTGAAAGAGTAAAAAAGAAAGTAACATTAGAAAAAATGTGCTAAAAGTTAAAAGTCTACTTCCTAAAAAAAGCAACGAACAAAGTGGTAAATGAGACCTGGCTTAGAGGCCTGGTCTGAATACTTTTATAAAAGAAACACCTTAACAAAGTTTCAAATGCCCTTGTCATTATATTCTTCTTTTAAAGTAGTTTTTAAAAAGTCAAAAAGAAGCGCATAGAAGCACCTCAAATTATATTCAGTTAAAAAGACAATGTATCAGTTTCACAGATGGTAATAATGGAAACTGACATTTCTTTTACCCTGTATCTTTTCAACATCCTTATCACACAGCTGGGAAGAGAATTAATTAAAGCAGCCTGTCTCCAACTCTTCCCTAAATCTTCTTGGATTTATCTGATGCTGAATGACATAAGGGCTTGGCAATGCCCATTTCATGCCTGTTACCTCCTCACAATGACTCCATACTAGAAAGTTTCCTCAATAGAACAGTGAAATCTGGCAGTCACCAGCAGCCACAATCAACTGGCAGAGAATTCTTGTGGTTCCCAGGACTGAGCTGAAATGCAAATGTCTCTTTTTGGCTCTCCCATCACTCTTTCAGAGTATACAGCAGGGGATTTGTTTTGATTTTGAGCACTCCTTTCAACAAATAGCTTTTTCCTATCCCCAGGCAAGCTTTCCCTGAAGTTGTATTTGTTGTCTTAAAGGTATTTTTATTTCACCCAAAAAGTGGTGTACTGACATTTTGGAACCAAGGGAACAAAAAGATGCAAGATGCAGCACATGGAAGGTATAGATCCTGATTGGCAAACTTCTCCATGCCTTTCTAATCTGCAGGAAGGGTGATTGCTACTGTTGGCAAAACCAGAATATTTGGTGAGTTTTCAAATGGGTCCTTTTATGTGTTCTCACATGAATGTCTGAGTAAAGTGTCTATAAGCATCAGCAAATTCACCCTTTTCTGTATTGATGCAGCCTGGAGATTCTATTTAGCCATGAAGTGTCACCTACCATGATCATGACAAAACAAGCTGTGCTCAGACTTATTACACTAAAAACTATTATCTCCTGGAGCTTCTCCCAGCTATATCCTATTTATACCTTGAAAAATCAGCATAGAATTGGCCACCAAGATATTGTTTAATAATCTTGCCCACACATGAATACCATAAACATGCTGTCTGTGTCTAGTTGCCCTCTCTAAAACTGAATTCAGTCCCTTGGATTGCTCTACAATCTAATTTACAATATTTATGGATATGTCTTGGAAACTAAGGGAAGCAACAGAAATAACTTCAGAAAATGTGAGGACTTTCGCTTAGAAGAGCATAGTCAGCAATACCAAGTTGTTTGGCTTATTCATTAATCAGAACATTTTGTAGCTTGAAGGGATGGTTGATACTGGTATGAAAATCTTTGCTGAAAGCAATCAGCAGAAAAAGTGGAAATCAGTTACAACTTTCATGTCTGGATCACAACTTGAGAGCTCAGACAGCTCCAGGTGATCCAGGAAAGAGAGCACAGTACAGTTTAAATGAAAGATGGCATATTCACAAGAAGGCAAACTGCAGGTGCTCCTTGATCCAGCAGCCAGTTTCTCAGATCAGTTCACAATCTGAGTCTTGGCTTCTTCAGTGTGACATATTTCAGAAAAGGAGACAAGTACAAGATAAAAAAGCAGTCAAATTCAACTGAGTCTGTTTCAGAGATTAATTTGATTCATATTGACACAGTGAACTTCCCTTTCCAATTAGACCCAGAAATGAACTAAAAATAGGAAACAAGCTGCTTTGGTTATGCTCTGGAGAATTTTTCAGCTATTGATTGGCCCATAGTCAGAAACTGCTACATGTCACTGCATTTAAAGAGTTGTTGAAGGAGTACAGAAAAAAACAGCACAAATACCTGCCAATTATTATGGTACTAATTACTGTGGAACTGGAAATATAAGGGAAACTCCCTTATAGAATTCAGTAGAGTTGGCTGTTTCAAGGTCAGTACAGTGTTGTCTTGCTGAAGAAGCTGAAAATTACAATGTTGAACTGCCTACTGAAAGAATAAAGGCACAGGAACAAAGGAGAACTAGAAATGATCTAATGTCTGCATGGTTTCAGGGTTGTTTTCATCCTATTGTTTCACACTACATTCCTGGATGATACATAATTATGATTTCATTTTTAATTCATTAATATTTTAAATTGCTTGATGCTGCTTTTAAAGCAAATATTGTCGAAGGGCATTATAAGGCAGAGTTTGGGTCTGTCACTTGCATTCACCTGGAGCACCACTACACTTTTCCAATGGGGCTTTAGTAGAGTTTACTGGCTTTTTATGAACGAGTTGTATGACAAGCATGGAATTACTGTTGCATTATTTAGCCTACAGCAGATGGTAAAGTGGGCTGTACCGTCCCTAAAGCTGCTACAAAATGACAGAGACTCACGTGCCCTGTTTTGCTTTGCATTCTCTCCACTCCTCTAAGACTGAAATAAATTCAGTGAGGAAAACTCGTTGTGCCACTTGTGAGAAAAAGCTGTGGTTTCATCCATTCGCCCCCCTGCTCCTCTGTGGCAGGACACAGGCACCACCTCTCAGGTGCTGATCTCTTACAGGGGGACTACATCCCTCACTGAGGGACAGACTGGGGGACAGACAGAACTGTGGGCAGCTCCCAGGTGCTCAGAGACAGTTGGATTAATCTACCTGGGTAAGTGGCCCTAAGCTAGCTCCTGCTAGAATAAGTGTAACTCATTAGCTAGCAGGAGACACAGGCCATAGCCAAGGGTAATGATGCATACTCAGCACCTGCAAGATATTCCAAACCCCCCTCAAGTAAATACCACACTTCACATTCAGGTTTGGTGGGAATTCCCCATCACATTTTCCCATTTGTTTTCTGTATGGATTTGTGCATTCTCACTAAGCACCTACAGCAGAACTGAATTCTTTTGCCAAGAACAAGCATGGAAATAAGTAGTGTGCTAAACTTTATTGGGGCTTGCTGCTCATACTGTCCAATAGGAACAGAAGTTTGAAGATAATTAGTGCCTTCATTGCTGTTTTGAATGCTGATGATGGCAAAACAATGTTTAGGCAGCTAAAGAAACACCAGAGCAGCTATGGTTTATCACTTAATGGCTTAGGGCAGAAAGACTTTGCCATTCTTAGGCAATATAATTTAGACTTCTTCTCTCTGGCAAAATTTCTGTCAAGCGCCCTGAAAATCTGCTGATCTAAGAAGCACAGAGCAAGCTTCCTGATTGTGGAAAATTCTTCTACAAGGATACACTACTTGGTTTCCTCTGACCCAAGTGTAATAGCAATCACAAAACTGAAAGTATCTTCTTTTTTCAACTTCATTTACTGAACTAGACAAACTAGTGGTTTCTCAAACCATTCATGAGTCACACACACCATCTCTTCTGAGTCAGCTAATCTATCCACAGCCTCACTTCCCCTGCACACATCCCCAGACTCTTGCAAGAAATTCTTTCTTTATCCTCTGTCCAGATGTTATTAGTTAGTGAGTGTTACGCACTAGTGACTGTGAGGAATGCTGGACTGGATCCAATGAGCAGTTGTATACATTTAACTGAGATGGAACCAGCTTAAATTTTATTATTTGAAGAACTGAAAAGGCTCCAGCTGTGTTCCCCCTTTATGAATCTTGTGTTCCGAGTTGGCCTTCTTAGATGCTTGTATGGTGAGTCATGGATTTTGTATGTGCAATGTGCTGTTAAACATGTTATTTGTTTAACAAGCTCACAGAAATTTTGACATTTCTGCTCCTGTATTTCACATTTATGTTGCCCACAAAGAACTTCCAGGTGAATATTTTGTAGCACTTTGTGCTGCCATGTTCCAGCTCTTGTGAGAAAAGTAACTAAAGCAAGACATTTTTCCTAACCATGGTCATTGAGATGGCCAAATCATCTTTTACTGAAATTTTCCAAGAATATGTGAGGTTGAAGGGAATAGTCTTTGGGAAAGTATCATTTCAAAAAGTAAGAGTTTAGGAGAATTACAAGCAAATTAAAATAGATAAATGCTAACTGCAGTAATTTCTAATTGCTTGCATTATCCTTTACAGTTCTCTAGTTCATCTCATTGTGTCTGACAGACAGTGTGGTTTGACTCTGTGGACCTATTCCAATTTGCTCCATGCTAAAGAGTTTTGCACAGAAATGCAGAGAACAAATGGGTAGTTAAATCATCAAAAATTATGCGCTCAAAAGTGAATGAGAGCAAAAATACTTCCATAGCAAGTGCCACTTCTTCCCTCCCAACAGACATAGGGACAAATTTAGCTATTAGAATTCAAGCAGCTTCCACTGAGAGAAAATGGAGTTCTCCTTAAAATAAAGTGTCATATATACTACTTAAATATTTTAAAGGTTCTTATAAAAAGGTCAACAGAGTTTTCTGCCTTTTCAGGGTTGATCTGTGAATAATATTTAATCAAATTCTCACAGACTGAAGGAGAGTCAACTCTGAGCTGCCATTCTGGATCTTCACTTAGCTAAAAGATTGTTGAGAATCACCAGAAACCACAAGGACATGCACATGAAACTATGACAGTCCTGAGAGAAACCTGAGAGAAATCTGCCCTTTCTCTCAGACATGGTATCAGCTATGCCTGTGTGCAGAAACCCCATCTCTGCCTACGTATTTGCCCATGTAAATTGGAGAGTCTGACAGTTACAATAATGGAGTATTTAATGTCTGAGCCTTTATACCTGTGAAGAGTTTTCCATTAGCACTCTGAATTGGACTGAATTTTCCCAACTGCTCCCTGTTAGGAAAATGGAGAGTCAGCAAGGAAGAACAAAACAAAATCTATTCTGGAACAAATGTAACTTCTTTTCCTTTCACAGACCAACCACCCGAGTGCTGCTATGGTATTGTTACTCAGCTGCCTGGGGACAAAAGCCTTTCTTTCTGGTCTTCTGATTCTGTTTACCACATTTTATTGCCTTTGCTTGCCTTTTTATTTACACAGTCTAAGAACATGGTATTTTCCTGTTGTTATAGTCTATTTTGCAAGCTTTTAGAAATATTCAGGTATGTCCTGGGTAACAAATGACAAATGAGTTACAAAACCTGTTTCAAGAAGGTGCTCTAAGCCTCTCTCAGGTTTCCAAGATGTTGCTCAATAAATTCTCCCCATAAGTAAATGCTGATTGTGCATTGATGCCATAAGTGTGAAGAAAGGACACAGAGGAAAGTCCAAAAGACAGTAGTTTCAAGAAGAGCAGAATTTCGCAGCCTCATTTTCAGGCTTGGAATAGGACTCAGTGTTCCTGTTTCTGTTCTCAGACACATTTCAGAGTCAGACTGTGAAACATCTTGGTGAATTCCTTGGTTTATCTGTGCTTCAGTTTTCTTTCTGAAAAAGGTTGAAATACTGACCAGTAATTGCTAAGTGCTTTAGCATTCTGAGGGAAAGGGCACTCAGGAATTTCAAAGAATGATCCTTTGTAGCAGACAACTGGATAACACCAAAGTGATTCATAACGAATATGTGAATATACATGCACTATTCATAGCTGTTAAAGTCACTGACTGTGAGTCCCTGGATGAGCTGTAGATACTCAGGCACTTCTGTTTCTTTGCACAGAGGTACTCTTGGTCAGTCACCTTCAAGAATCTGAATGAAATGGCAGAGTCTTCTTATCAATGTCTGAACAGAACTGGGTTGCACTTTGCACCTCCTTACAACCAGAGTAGCATTTTAAAATAAATTTCAGATTCCTATTATTTTGTAACAGGACATTAAAGGCTAAGCCTTGTCACACATGACTTTCTGTGAAAGAGCTGATGGTATGTGGGATGGGCTGTATGAACAAGAATCAAAACTTAGAGCACTCTCATGAACCAGTGACTGTTCTATAAGGTTCTATCTATATCACCAATTTAATTTAAAAATCTGCAAATGTGCTAAAATGACAAGAAAGAAGTTCAAGAAACAGTTCAAGAGACTGCATGCCTAAACAGAATGGCAAGGTGAGCTTTTAGTCTGAAGATGCAGTCTCACAGTAGGTGAAAGCCATCCTAAAACTGTGCTGCCACTAACGGGAACTAACTGGCTCTGACCTACTGACCTCATAACCCCATTTTCTGCAACTTCCTTTGCTTCAGCACCAGTGGCCACGCAGTGAGCAATCTGATGAACACTGACATTAGTGCTGCTTGGAGCAGGTGACTGCGCTGTGTGATCTCCAGAGCTCCCTGCATTTCTCTAACTCATGCAATGGAAAAAGAACTACTACATTTTTGCAGTCTCTGTATTCAGTTTTCAAGGCAAATGACAACTCCAGCAAACTTACTGCCCACCCCAGTGCAAGAGGGGAGCACAATGCTGGAGGATGTGTGTGGCAGAGCAGGACCTCTTCACAGGCGTTGTGTTCTCAGCTTGCCTCAAACTGAAATAGAAGCTGGAAGTTGAGGTAGGAACTGTGCATAAAAAACACAGTTAGCATGGTTTGGGGGAAAAAATGTACAGATGTCAAACCAGCATGGGAAGGGGAAGAAGATGATTTTCCTTTGGAAGAAAAGATGAATGCTGGGGAGCAGAGGAGAGCAGGGACAGTGGTATGACTTTCTGCTGGTATGCCTAGAAAGTAAAATGGTCAGGCTACTGGCCATCCTAATCTTCTATTGAGAAAGCAGCTTATAGAATGCTCTTCATGGAAATTAGATGGTTTCTTTAAGGCTTTTTGCTAAAGGTTCCCCTTTTGAACAGCCCTAAAAGTTCCAAAGTGACAACCTCTTCCTGCCACCAAGCACAGGGTGGCTGGTCTCCAGGATACACTGCTTCAAATCAGTTTCACCCATGTTCCTTTTGCAAAAAAACAGGTATCTTGGCAGAACACAAATGCTAACCTCAAACAAGGAACTTTCAGTAATTTCCAAAGAGAAGAAATGCTCAGATTTTATGGTTAGCAGAGGACAAGGTAGAAAGTGAACTAACATCTACATAGAGGGGGAAAAGTAAAAATTCCACAAATGAGTCAGTGTCACTAGCTAATGGACTCTTAATTTTGCAAGTATCTGATTGAAACTTGAGGAATTATGACATTTGAAAGCCAAATATTCACACTGCATTATCTGGAATATAAAAGAAGTTCACATGCTTACATTGCAGGCTTGCATTGACTACTCTGGTGTGGGTATTTGCGAATTAGCAATACAAGACACAATGAGACACAGTATGGAAATGTACTCTGTAGATTAGACCTAGGAAAAGAAACCTGGTGTGTTTTTTTGATTCACTCTTGTTCGTATGTTTGCAGTAAGAGACATTTCATACTCATTTTTACTAGCTGGAGCTACGAGGTTGACACTGCACATCAAATTCAAATGTTCATTCTGATAACAAAAATCAAACATGACCATGTAGACAAAACATTGGTGTGAGTCTGAAAGCAGCTGCTCATGGCCTACCTACTGCTGCTGGTCTGGTAATCTTTGGTGATGCTCGCTTTGGGGAAGATTCAGGATGTGGAGCAACAGGTTGTACTGGCCGGGTCTGTTTGGCTGCCAGCTTCTTCAGACTTACTTGCCTCTTGTCAAACATTTCTTGCACATCTTCGAGTTTTTGTACAATTCTTTGGGCATTGGCCTTGACAAAGAAAAGGCAAAACAACAAATGGTTGTCAGTGCTGGACTGAGTGAAGAAAGGACTTGTATTACCAGACTCAGACTAGAGCTGGAGATCACACTGTGCTGCAGTTGATTGCAGCCCAGTCCATGCATTTGCCCAGATCACAGTTTCTCTGACCTGTGATGGTGACTCAAGCAGTATTTCTAGCACTGCTCTGAAGAAAATGACGCAAGTGTTGCATGACTACTTTTATGCGTAAAACTTACTGCCACAAATACTGACCTCTGTGCCCTTTTGGAGTAGGGAAAGAAGCATATTTTAGCAGACTCAAATATATAGTCCAGTACACTTCCATGGACAAAGCACCTGGAAATTTTTAACTTCTAGGTGAGCACATGCACATCTGAGGGGTTTTACCTTTATTTCAGGGGTGAGGATCATGTCAAACTGATTGTAGAACTCCTTCGGGTTGGAGAGCTGGTGTTCCTTAGCTGTTAGCAAGAACTTCTCAATTTCAACGAGTGCAGTTTCAGCTCCCTCTTGTGACTGGCACTTGTCCACAGCTTGGGAAGCTAAGAGGTAGATTCCAGCTTCGCACCATTGGCTTGCCTTTAAAGAAAAGTGGGGGAACAAGAACTTATCATCACTGACAGTCTAAGTTGTCAGGTGTTCCTTCTACTCTATGAAAAATAGATTTGCCCTAACATGTCATTAAAAGGGGATCAATGTTACTCATACTGTGCCTGCCCATAGTTCCTGCCCACAAGTCACCCCATCAGCGTATGCAGAATTAAACTTGCTGAAGTAATGCAAAGCTCCAATATTTATACTAATATTTACTGAATAAAATGGAGAAAAACCAAACACAACTTTTTATCTTCATCATAATTACCTGAGCTAATAAAATCCTTAATTTTTAATAGAACCTTGCCAGAGCTGTTATCTGAGAAGGTTCACTCACCTTATCTAACTGCTTATGCAGCTCAAGAGACTTTCCCAAAATATCATACTTTTTCTTGGTCTCATTGGTAAAGTCATCACAAATTCGCCTGAGTTCAACACACTTTGGTCTAATGGAGTCAACTGCATAATGGTTGTTTTGGATGAGCTGTTCTCCATGGAGAGCTAGAGACTGGGCTTTCTCCAAAGGTTCCTGTGAAATTAATAAGAAAAATCCAAAGTTAGACTGACATGCCTAATAAGGACAATCCTTCTCTGTAACACCTGCTGTTGCCTGATATATCTTATTTTATATTTAGATTGACACTTCCATGTCAATGAGTACACTGAAACTCGTGAGGGTCCATCTGAACACCAGGAAGCACTTTTTTGTTGTGAGGGTGACCAAACACTGGAACAGGCTGCCCACTGAGATTATGAAGTCTACTTCTTCCTCACATACTGGGGACATTCATTATACAAGTTTTTTTCCTATTTTTTCCCTAGTTTTCCAAGTAATGAAATGGAACCACTGGGTCTGAACAACCCTGGCTTCTGGAAATTGGGATCTCTTTTGCAATTTAAAGTTATGACTCATGAGAAGAGAGTAAATCTGGACAAAAAAAATGGGTGGTGACAAGTGTCTAGAATACCCTGTCTATAGCAGCTAGAATACTAAATTGTGTGCAAACCTGTCCTTTCTCTTCCAGATGTTTCTGTTCCTTTAGGAGGTTCTCAACTCGAGTCACGCTGTCTCCAATGTCAGCAAAACTTGTTTGTGTTTCCATGAGGTTATCCAATGTCAATTTTACCTTAAAAACAGCAAAAACAAAAACATAAACCAAAAGAAAATAAACCCACCCAAAACCCCATCACAAGAATGAAAATTGCAACAAACATTCACCTACATCTGTGAGAAGAGTCTGCATCCCAAGTTTAGTTTTTCAGTTTGTGCCAAAATGGAAAATCCAAGGAATAAATCAACAACTAACTATTCTTCAAAGAGTTTCCCTGCTTCTCACTAATTAGGCCCACAAAGTTTTGACAACTTGTAACTCCAGAGTTTATACTACTTCAGAATCTGTATTACTCCAGTCTCTGGGCTGACAGTTGGGCTTTCTGAACCGTATCCCCTTGACTGTGGTGGGATTGGTGACTTACCATCACAGAAGAATCTATGTTTGATAACTTCACACCTAAATGCAAAATTATTTATCAAGATAAATTTAGTTATTGGTGCTCCACATTTTAGCCTCACAGTCTGGCACTTTCCTCACTGTGCCTTATTCAAGTGTTGTAAGACATCTGAAAGCTGTCAAGACTTTAATTTTTGAATATTCATTTCCTATTGCATAATGAAGGTCTTCTCTCCCAACCTCCTTTTTGGACTGCTGGTATACTCTAAGTATGGATAGAATTTGACCTTATTTATCAGAGAAGGCTAGACAGCATGAATAAAGAAATACCTCTCTGAAATCATGTTCAAAGTGTCGAAGCTGCAGGCACTGTTCTAGTTTTAGATGATGCTTGGTCCAAAATTGATCAAAAGCCTTTTCTGTTTCATCCAACTGAGCCAGCAACCTGTTAAGAAATTATAATGAACAGAATGTACTTATTTCCTATAGTTCATTTAAGTTACAGTAAATGATGGCAGAAAGCAGAGCAGGGAGGTGGTGGGGAGCCCTAAACTTATGTAAGAGGGCTCTATGTCAGCTCTCCCATAAGCAAAAGAGAATGGAATTTGCAGTAGGACAGGCAGGACTGTGACAGATGAGTGACAACTACATGGATCTACTGTGGCAGTCATAGTCCTGCCTCCTGATGTGCAAGAGGGACTCAGAGCTGTTCCATGTGCTGGCAGCCAAGGGCAGCTGTCACTCCCTAACTTCCACCTAATGCTTCAAATATAATCCATCCCAACTGATGCAGATTGAATATGATGCAATTATTATTTTATGGAATAATTAAAACAGAACTCTACAACTTGCTAATTTTCTTCACCCATCAGAAATAGGCAAGGGCTGAATCATTCTTCCCAGTCCATTAAACATAATAGATTAGGAGCTCATAATGATTCCCATGGACATTGTTTTACTTTGTGTAAATGATGAAACATTTATTTGCAAAGACATTCATCTCAGGGTGTCATATCTTCAGTAAAATATCTGACACCAGGCTAGTGAGTCATCTTCAGGAGTTTCTCAATGATCTATTAATTATGGAGTAGAACAGTTTTAAACAAGTAGAAAAAACAAAAAGGAAGTGTTCTCTGAATATCTTGTATTTCAATAGATGGGCATTCTTTGAGCAGATGAGGGATCAGTGTATGCTGAAATAATCAAGTTACTGGGGCAAATGCCAATAGCTCCCTCCTATTTGTCTCAAAATCAAGTTTCTGTTTTCAATCTGTCCCTGGAAAACTTTTTTAAAATCAAAGCTAGTTGTTGAATTCAAGATGAATTCACAAATTCCTTTGGGATGACTGTTCAAAGGATTTTAAAGTATTCAGTGAAAAATATCAGCTCAGCTTTACTTTCAGTACCTTTGTTCCTAGTGAATACAGACACCCTGAAACCCTAGCATGGCATTTCTCTTTGCTCTGCATCACATGGCACAGCAGAAGCTTCTACATGGTGACTAATGCTAGTAATAACTAGCATTATAGGAAGGAAAAGGGGGTTTTCTCTGTGTGTATTTCTGCAGCTGTGACACACAGAATGTTTCAGGTATCATCTTCATCTGCTCCTCCCCCAGTGTTTCCACAGATACTCACAAGCACATCAGCCACTCATCTCACAGAGACTCAGATACTACTTTCTAACCAGGCACAGAAGTTTGGCGGACATACGTGTTAGGGAGAAAATAAGTCCCACCTTAATTCTTCAGCCAGGCAGGTAGTGGTCTGACCAAAAATTACCAAAAAATTCAGGACTTGTTTGAACTCGCTTTGACAGTTTAATTGAGTGATTTCCTCTAAGGTATTTCCTTCTCTGACTTACCTGTCCATAAATCCTGAGTACGTGGTAATTTATAACCTGCATATTTAAATTCTTTAAATTACATTTACACCTCCTAGGAATAAATTGGCAAGTTGCACAAGGTAATTTAGCTCCACTGACCTTTCCACTGTGGCCACATTTTCCAGTTCATCTGGACTGAGTTTGCTGTTGGCACTTCGGGTGACTGGCTCCCGGATGCATGTCAGTAAGGTGGCCCCCTGCTTCACTGCTAGCTTCAGCTCATCCTGAGGGGAAAAAAAACAAGCCAAAAACCAAATTGTATGTACTTCTAACAACACTTACATCTCTTAGGTGAAAACAGAGCAATGATAAAGGAGGATCCTTTCATAGGTACAAAATACTTAGAACAAAATCTAAATGCTTACCAAAGGTGGTATGTTTTTCTAGCAAATGCAGAGACCTAAGTTTTTAACTTTGAATAGTAGATCTATTTCTGAGAAAAAGTAATAGAGTAATTTCTGAGCAGATTGCATATCTGACCAGGCCACTTGCAGAATAAATTATTCTACCACAAATTGAATGTATGCTGTAGATTGTGAGCTGAGAGACTCGGATGAGACATTGCACTTCTTAATGGAATTTCCTCAAACAGCATTGTGCCATGCTGAGTCATAGTACCTCAGCTATAAGAAGTCATCCACAGAATTGTCTTCCCAGCACAGAGCAATGAAAAAGACAAAGAGGCTCAAACATTAACTTGTCAGATGACAAATCCCCACATCAGTACACAGTTCTTCCATAAAAATTGTTCTGCTGTTAATATAGCTTAAGTAGTATTTTTAATCTTGTGTTTAACATAAGGCATTTGCTGACAGCAATAATATTTACTTCTGATCCTTACTCTGCAAAGCTAAACTAGCCCCAGCTTTTTTTTAAACAAAACAGTCACCATCTAGTCAGATCATTCTGTCTATTCCTGACTATCCTCGCAGATGTTCTCTGTTTCTGCTCCAATGTAAGTCCATCCTTTCTGATGAACTCTTCATCAGGAGCCCATGCTGTTCCAGATGTGATCCCATTACTCCCTCTCACACAGTGGAAATGACACTTCCCCATTCTATCATTCCTGAAGCATAAAATGCCCTTTTCCACTGCTGAATCAAATT
Source organism: Chloebia gouldiae (assembly GCA_003676055.1). Classification (NCBI taxonomy): domain Eukaryota; kingdom Metazoa; phylum Chordata; class Aves; order Passeriformes; family Passeridae; genus Chloebia; species Chloebia gouldiae. The sequence continues at coordinate 5,501,868 of QUSF01000026.1, forward strand.
GACCTCCTGAACCCAGGTGTCTGTCCTCCTCAGTGGTTTCCAGACAATGGCCAGTGACGGCAGAAAATTTTGTTAGACCAGAGCTCATCTATTGCACTGCTGGAGCCATCGTGGGGCAGCAATCACCTTCAGCTTGCTGTGGTGGTCGGTGTGTGAGGAGAGAAGCTCCTCTGTGCACTGCACATCGTTGGGAAGTTCAGTCTCTGCTAAGTCTGTTCCAAAGGTCTGTAGCATCTGTGCTGTTGTTTTTACTGTCATTGCAAAGTTTTCAATGGCCTGGAAAAGCAAAAGCATAAAGTCACAGATTGGTTATTTAGTCTTAGCCCTTTAACAACACTTAGTGCTTCAGGCACACTGCAAGAATTACATGCCTTAAAGCTTGTCACATTGCCTTTCTTTGGGTGACGTGCTTAAAGCTACAAATTAAACTATGTGTCACAAATGACCTTTTCACACGTCTGCAGGTATTGTCACTTTGGTGAGCCAACAGGGAACTCCCAGAGCTCAGCATACATAATGAAACCACAGAGGACATGACCTTCAAAGCCAGGCTTGGAACTTCAGATCCTCTGCCCATGCTTGCTGGGAAATTCTGCCGTGTTTAAAATTTTAATGAAGGCTTTATTTAAGTTTAGAACACTACTAAAATATATAGGGCAAAGCCTTTATATTTACACAGCCATTGTTCACTCAGCAGTAATCTGTCTTCCCCTGACTTCTGAATATGTGCATCTCCATCTTGCCTATCTGTACAAGGTGCATTCTAGTCACTTCCTCCCATCTGTCCATGCTAGCACCCAAATACAGAAACAAGTAACTACAAATACAGTTAAAATGCATAAATTCATGGGAACATAGCTGTTTCTTTATCATTTGGGTGCACCAACACAAAGCTTGTCAGAAATCTGTGGTTTTAATGCAGAATGAGGAAGTGAGGGAGGCTAAAAAAAAAAACCAACAATGCCACCTTCTCAGAGCAGAATATATAAAGCCTTTATATCTAGTAGCAAGTATCTGCATGGGATGCTTTCCCATGATCATGCCCAAGTTTGGGGGTGGCTGTGTTGTTCTGTATAGCTCTTTATTCTTTGTACTTTTTGATCTAATTCCCCACAGGTTTGAGTCAGTCAACAAGCACTAGGGATGCTCTTACACCCAATCAAACACTATGCAGTTGTTGCACACTGCATTCATTTCTCTAGCAATGATGGGAATTCATTGTTTGCAACCATGACAGATGAAATTATACCGTGAGCTCAGTGAAAAACAAACTGGAGGTAGATCATCATTCAAAATGCATAGAGAGAAATTAGCCCACATTTGTGATCTCAAACATGCCCCCCATGAAGGAATGCTAGCAGAGTTCACAGCCTTCTTCCCTTTTCCATGATAAATTCATGTCTGTTTTCAACACAAGCACTACAGACCCACACATGATCTGTCTTAGTGCTCTGCAGCTGTATGCTGCTGTTCTCAGCACTGAAACTACTGGATTAGAGCTGGCTGAAATGTCACAATTCTGACTGCAACACAGACATGGCCATCCATGACCAAAGGTCATTTACTGAAAGCCAAAAATGCACTCTGTGGGCAAGAAAGTCCATAGGCTCCTAGCCAAGAGAGGAGAGCAGAAAGAGTGAATGATGTGAGGAGGTTGCTGTGTCACTGCCAGAGTTTAAAGCTTTTTCAGAAAAAAAAGCACTGGCAGGACAAGACATGAGAACACTGAGAGAAACAGCAAAGGGTATGAAGACTGTAGCTCAGCAAGACTGGAAGTCAGATTGTTTCAAGGTGCCATGGAAGATGACACTTCCCTGATGACAATTCTCAACCTTTTATCCAGCAGATATTCCTTGGCTGACTGCACCACGAACTTGTCAGTGTTTCACTCAATAGCATGTTTGCCCCCACTCTCTCCTGTGTATATGAGCAATAAATTGTTTCATGTACCTAAGTTACATCTGTGGATTGGCTTTTTTCCAGTCTCTGTGCTTGGTAAAAATTTTTCTAAAAAATTTAACTAAAATCTCTGGGGATTACATAGCCCCACTCCTCTAAATTCTTATCTCATTTTGTTTGTGTATTTTACCAAACTATGTATTATTGCTTAATGTAAACCCCTGCCATTAATAAATAATACCACCTTTCTTGTGCCTCTTTTTATCCCCCTTCATATTTTCAAATCTTTTGCTGTTTGAATGCTCTTACAGATGATTCATTTTTTCACACTCCCCCTTCCTGCAAGGACAGTTTCATATTTTTGGTACTTTTGACACATGAGCTTATTCACTTATCTCAACCCTAACCTCATTATAGTCCACACAGTTATAAATGTAGAAAATCAGTGTTAGATGTAGTTCAGATTCTATGTTTTAGAAGCCTGAAATATTTGGTGGTTATCAAGGAAACTAAAATTTAATTTTTATAAGAACAGCAAAGCACAAAAGAAGTATAACAAGAAAGTGACAAAAGTGATTTGACATAAATTACCTCAGAAAAGCTCTTTTTATGAGTTAGCTGTACCCTGCCCATCAGCACCAATAGACTCAAACCTAGTGCTGCTCAGAACTTTGCAAAATATTGAGGCTCACATTGGATGTGGGCTCTAATATATCAATCTTGCAAGTAGGCCCATAAAGAGAGATGCAAACATTGTATAAACTCTCTGTGAAATTAATTACTTTGCCAGGATTGTGACTCAGCTTAGCCCATTTTTGCTTAGGAAGAATGAAACAATATTTTGTCTGCTCATGTGCCGGAGTTTGGAGTCTCGTTTTTTGTGAACTGTCATCTTACCTGGGCACCATAATGAATTGTTTACATTGTTTTGAAGCAGACACTGAAATACATTAACCAGCCCAAAAAGGGAACAATCAAACCTGTACAAGTTTCCTCAATAGAATAAAAAACTATTTCTGCCTTCCTACTGACAACTGTTCTTCAATTACCTAAAATAAGACCCAGCTGAGTGCTTGTATAGGATAGAAATGAAAAATATAACATAATTCCCTGAATATTTTTATTCTTTTAAAAGCATGGACATAATTAATCATTAAAGTGAGACTTTTGACCTTACTTTTGACCTTTGTCAAGTCAGCAAAGTGCTACAGCCTATTTTCAATTGCAGCTGAAGGCCTATGAATCCCATCAATTATTTAAAAGGCAAGAGAAGGCATTGCTGAGTAAGAATACCACGACACTGTTAGGCCCCGGGCCAGGTACGCAGTGAGATACAATTACTGCTTCCATTAAAAACTTCTGGGGAATTTGACTTTCTCTGTTTGAGTCATGGATTTACTCTTTCCCTGAGTCCCTAGCAGAATTCATAGGCTGTAATGCAACTGAAAAGTGCCTGTTTAATGGTTGCTCTGCATTTGTCCCTGGGACAGTTGTGGTGCAGATGTGTGAGAACAGCAGCACTCACTGTTCGGTGATGGATCCACTGGCTGTGGCCGTACTCCAGGGTTCCCCCCAGCTCCCGGGTCAGCTGGCTCTTGTCAATGTAGCCATGCAGATCAGAGACAGAATTTAACATGATGATCTGAAACAAATCCAAACACACTTCACTGAGAGAAATAACGAGCCTTTCAATCATTGTTCTAAGATCTGGGTTTGCCTGAACATAGATGACCACTGCAGTTCTACTAGAGGCCATCAGTTCTCATTTTGCATTTTCTTATGCCATGGCCACAGTTTATTTTTCCTAGATTTTGCCTTCTCAGTGTGTACATAGACATTCTTGAACTAACCTTGGTTTGACATCATCTTCCTCCTTGCTGGGCTGACTCATTTTGCATGCACATCAAGAGCAAAAGTATGGTATTGATAATGTTCGCACAAACTGCTGTGACCTAATTTATTCTCAAGATAACATTTATTTACAGAGAAATGGAGGCATAGGCAAGTTAAACAGCTTCTTCAACACCAACCACTTGATCCAGGGAAATGACCATTGAGAATAAGATTTTTCTTTCCGTTTTCTGATTTTTTTTTTGGCACTGTATGTTCACTGAATTCACTGGCATTTTTCCATTTAAAATCATAATGTAAGAGAAAGGAGAAATACCCTAGATCAATTCTTTTACTTTAGAATCTCCTTACCACTAGACTTGTTCGAAGAAAGCCAAACAAGATTTCAGTTCAGCTTCAGATAAGGAGCATTAACTTTTGGCAACAAAGTGGTAAATTTGTCAACACAAATATTTACACAAGTAGCACTAATTTATTGTTGTTCCAACAGCTAGAAGTTATGCCATGATTTCAGCAACAGAAGAATAAAAAGTTGAGCATAAATAACTAAGAATTTTAAATAAATAAATGTCAGAAATATGTCAAATGGGTTACTTGACCCTATTTAAAGAAAGCTTATGTGGCTCTGCATGTCAGCAGGCTCCAAGGGAGCATGGTAAGTACACTGACAAACACTATGGACAGTGAGATGAATGCAGATGTATGGAGACAGAGGATGCAGATTCTAGGCTAAGAGTGCTCTAAGAAAAGCCTTGAGAACAAACCTGATCAAGTTTTTAGCTGATCTTTGTTACAGAATCTTTCTAGAATAATTCAGGTTAGCACGAACCTCAGCTCTCTAGTCCAACTTTTTTCTCAAAGCTGTATCAGCTGTGAGATAAAACCAGGTTGCTCAGGTCTTTATCCACCTGAGACTTAAAAATATCCAAGGATTGAGATTGTACAACCTCTTTGGGCAGTCTGCTCTGCTGCCTAACTTTTGTAGTGAGAAAGTTTTTTCTTATGTCAAGTCAGAGCTGCCCTTGTTTCACTTTATGTCAGTTATTTCTTATCCTACCACCACACACAAGCTGGCTGCAGTGCCCAGTAACCTGGAGGGACTGGAAAGTTGCTGCTATGTCATATTAACCCTCCTAAGCCTTCCCTTCTCCACTTCAAACAAGCACAGTTCCCTCAGCATCTACTTACAGAACACATGCTCCAAGTCCTGACCTTCTTGGCTCTCCAAGATTACTCCGGAGTAATATTTTTCTTGTACTGGGGGAACCAAAACTCAGGGTGCTCTTAATGTGAATTAATTAGAGCCAAGTAAAGGGGGAGGAGTGATCAACCTGTTGGCTTTGCTTCTATTCATACTGCTCAGGATGCTGATGGCTTCCTTTGCTGCCAGGCCACACTCTGGCTCATGTACAGCTTGCTGTCTACCAAGTTCCCTGCTCCTTTTCTGCAGAGATGCTCACCAGACAGGCTACAGTGTTGTCAACAACACAACTGTTGTGTTGTTGGAAGGGAAGAAAATTAGTTCTTTCTTGAGTAAAAAAATCCTTCTGGAAAGAAACTCTTTCCCAGTTGCAGGACTTTGCTTTGCCCCTTTGGTATATATAAAATAATATGCTGGTCAGCCTGTTCTTTGAGGTTTTGTTCCATTGTCCCTGTCTTGGAATATACCATCTGCTCCTCCTGGTTTAGTGTCACCTGCACACTTGATGACAGTGCAGCCTATTGCCTCTTCCATGTCACTGATGAAGACATCAAACAGGGCAGGTTCCAGCATGTATCACTCACTACAACACTCCACTTGTTGCCCACTTCCAGGCAGAGTATGACCCACTACCATTACCCTCCTAACCCATCATGAAACTAGTTTTTAAAACCACAAGTAGTTGTCCATGCATCCAGACTGTAACCTAACTTGCATACAAGGAGATAGTGGAGGATGCATTTGGCCCCATAAAGGCTGAAAATTCTCAGGTAGGCCCTCACTCTGTTCTTTTTCACTTCCAGCATTTCATCTTCTCCTTGACCCCTGTCTTTAAACACAGAAACAAGGAGACCTTGTTAGTGAAAAAGCTGTGGCAGAGAAAGGCATCTCAGCCAAAGTTAAAGGAAAAACTGTTCCCTGAATATGTTATGAAACACTGTTCTGTTATGATCAAAGCCAGAAAGCTCAAAAAGCTGCATCATCTTGAAAAGGCCTCACACTGGAACATAAAGTCTATGCACTAATTCTAAATTGGAAATCACATTTGAAAAAGTAAATCTTAACTGCTTTGTAGCTTTTCACTATCAGAGATGTTGCTGACAAATTGAAACTTTTCTGATATTTCAAACCTCACTGAAACCACAGAGGTACACTGTCATGCAGTTTTCTTTTAGGAAGAATTTTATGTTTGCTTTAACTTGGTATGTTCAGCATGAGCCACAAAAAAAACCCTATTAATATTGCCAGCTATGGTGCTACCCAAGAGGGTGTGGGTCTTCACCATGAAGGCATTCCTGCAGGAGAAAGTCTATGAGCAATCCAGCATCCATCTAAAAAAACAGTCTGAGAGAGCATTAGCTTCTCCCATGCCACTTGCCAGACAGGAGACAGCCACAGTCAGTCAACTGGAGAGTGCAAAGGAGCAGCAGTTTAGAAGACAAGGGTTAGTGTGGAACATGCAGCTGTGGTGGGGCTGCTTCTGGAAAGGTTAGGCTGCCAAAAAGAAGTCACAGCCTACAAAGCTCAAGGAAGTACTTGCTATGGACAGATTGTTCAGATTTTTATGGATGTTCTGAAGATGCTTTAATTCACTTCCTATGATGGGAGGTTCCTTGGGTGCATCTCTGGGTGTTCCTTTTGAATTCACAGATTTTGATCTCAGATGAACCCTGCTGTGTTTCCTATATTTCTATGTCTTGATCCTGGCTAATGATATCTACTCAAATCACTATCCCAGTAGACATTTACCTGATGAGGTTTTATTACCCACTTTGTGTTTTACTACCCACATTGTGATATGAATCCTGTATTTCTTTTTTGTGTCTGGTTGGTTATTTCAGCCTTTATTTCCATCTCCTGTTTGATCTTCTGGTTTCTACTCATTCCCATATTGATTTAACCCAGAAAATCTATTTTACTGAGCATATTTGCAGTCTGATAGCTCAAATAAACTATTAAACAAATGTTGCCTTAACAAACACACACAATATTCTTGGAGTTCCCTTTGAATGCTCATGTCTTAGTCCTGACTCATTTACAGTTGTGACAGGAAATGCCACTCATTCACATGCCAGTTATGACATGAATGTTGTCATAAGGCCAAACACACAACATGAACAAACAACCTGCAAACAATTTAAAAGATCATTGTGATATTGAAGATAGGGACTGATCCCTAATTCCTTGAGTAAGGACATCTCCAATGGGACAAGAACTGTGTGATTCTGTTCTCCTGCTTGGTATTTAGAATGCTGTTTTCAAGGAGGACAAACAGACACTGTTCTCAGTAACTTCCCTGCCCTGAAACTGGGGTATGCAAGGACATGCCCAGATGGTATTTTTAGGATGGGCTGCAACACAGGAGAAAAGCCCCTCCAGAGGACATGACAGATCCCAGGAACTTAGAACACCTGCAGTACAACCCCAAGTAACTTAGAGCAGCATCAGACCTATGTGGGTAGCCTGTCTATAAATCTGACAGGCTGTCTGCAGATATCTGGGCAGGAGGGAGCAAACCTGTCATGCTCTTAGTTTTTGTAAGGCTGCTCTCTAAGAGCTCTGTAGACAAACCCAGGATGGTTCAAAATATCCAAGACAACCCCAAACTAAATTGATATCTTGATTTTCCTACCTGTAAGAAAGGTAAGTTAGCATTTCATAGTTAATGCAGTGCTTGAACCCTGCCTAGAACTAGCCTCCCTTCCAACTTCGATTCCTTCTGAGTTTTGAAATGCAACTCTGGTGCCAAATAAATTGCTAAAAGCATAGGAAATGCTGAATTGTTGGAAAATGCTGGTCTTTGATGAAGTTTCTGGGCTGCAGGCACTGGTACAATGGTTGCTATAGCAACAGATTGTGGCATATTAAATATAGGTACATCCATTTTTAAAAGTACTATAAAATATTTTGGTTTGTATGCAAACATAATTTTTTCATCAATTTTGCATTTTGCAAAAAAGCCACCCTTACCAAATGACAGCAAATGTTACAATTTAACCAAAGTAACCAAATGCCTATTCATGGTTCCTTTCCTGTATGCACTGTAATAAATAGCTGTTGTTTCTCACTTCAGGAGAAGCAGAAAGTGTTTTTAACACCTGAACTTCAAACTTGAGTTTCAGCAGAGCTAGGATTTGTTTGAGGAGAGCCATAAGTATTTTGCAAAGCAACATAAATCCAAAAGCAAAATCCAAAACAGTCATCTGAAATCCCTCCAATAAAGTCACTGTGGAATACAGTATGAGTCTGATCCAGGATGAAATATCATCAATAATCATAATTCAAATTCATAAAACTTAGAAATTTTTGACACCACATGCAAACATGCAGCTAAAAACAACTCCTAAAAGACCCCTCAGAGAATAATCTCAAACTCTTTCAGGATTGATAACCTTCTTCATATCACAATCTCAGCCAAGTGCATATAAAAATAAGTAAAACACAAACTCTGAATCTTGAGGGCATGGAAATCATAAAAGACATTCAGAACAAGCAATGTTACAGGGACAGTCAGTGCTGCCATGGATAACCCATCAAACAGTGCAGAATTCAGCCCTAGGCTTCCACTGCTCTGTAGTCCTGAATACTTAAGTTTGTTACTGGAGTGGGATCTTCCTCTGCCTACAGGAAGGGAACATCTCCACTTAGTTAAAATGCCAGTACTTAAAAACTGAGCCACATTTTATAGCTAGACTGACATGGGAACATATCCATTAAATGCTATGAACCACCCACTGCTAAATCACTCTCTGGCATCACCACACAGACCCAGATGAAAGGCCCCCGGTGGCAACTTGCAATCCTGGGTTATGGGAAATTGGTGACAGCCCAGAAGTGCAGAAATGGAGAAAAGAAAAATCATGGACAAAAAACGGCATGCTTACCGGTACCTTCATTTTAAAGTCATCCCGATAGAGCTTAATGCCAATGTCAGCGATTGCCCTTTGGATAAAACGGGAGGGTCTCAGGACAAACACCAGCTGCAGGTTTCCTGGAAATGCTCCCTGCAAGAAATATAGAACCATTAGAAGGCATATTTCTACCTTACAAGGGAATTTTCAGCCAAGTGTTTCCTCACCAGTAGGGCAAAGTAGGTAGGACTTCTGCTCATTGAATCAGCTGATCCATTCAGCACGTGCTCATTGTCATTATTTCCGATCCCAACAGGAAGACTGACCCATGGATTTTACTGCCCAGCCACATGTTGTTTCGTGGTACAGATTTATCACAGAGCTCCAAAGTTCCTGACAAATGCCTTTCTCCTCCATACCCGAATCCCACCAATCCCATTTGCATCACCACACCAGAATTTTTCCCATTTTTTAGGCTGCAGCCACTAGAGGGCAAAGCTGGCTGCCCACGTTGGACTGGTGAGGGAAGCTGGTAGCACAGATGGATTCCCCAGGCTGACCTACGAATTCACTCTGCAAAGGGTTTTGAATCTTTTTAACCTCACATATTTTTACACACAAGCAGGCACTCAACATGTTCATCAGATATGGCCCTGCCTGCAACACCCAGCCTACATCTCTCACACTTCTCTGAGCTCATCAAGCATAAAAAAGGACAATTTCTTGAAGAGAACAGCAAAAACGCCTGAGAATGAAAAACCTTTCTGTCTAAATACCTTGGAAGAATTTGAAGTCGCCTTTGTCATCCCACCATCTTACACCTCTGTGTGTAAGTGCTTGGTCTTCTCACAGTAAATGCTCCTAACTAAGAGACGTATAAAACTAGCTGCTTTTTTTAGCACTGAAAATCAGTGGCCAGGTCTGACTTTTGCAAATTAGACATAATAAGCTATTAAGATTTTCTGACAGAGATCCTTTACTACTGTGCAAACACAAATCCCTTGGGATCTATTTCTTTCATAAGGAGGCCATATCATCCCTTCTCTGGGCACAGAAGGGGTACCTCTTAATACTCCTCTAGGAACCAACTTCAAATTACTAAAATATATATTGCAGTCAACCCAGAAAGTAAGGAATTTGTCCTAATGCAGCAGTAAACGAGACTATGTAATTTGTCTCTGCAGCTTCCTCCCTCTCTTATTTAACAGTTACTAACTGCAGGGCCGGGGAGAATCTGCATCCACAGCCAGAAAATGGGAGCTTAAAATGAGCAAAGGAGCCTGTATTGTGTGCTGAAGGTTCAGCAGACAATTTTAATTTCTAGAAGATAAATAACAAAAGCAAGCACTTACTGCTATTCGTGTCAGGGATGCCTTGACTGCACTCCATTTGTCCCGTCGTCTGTCTATGATGATGATGAATCCGATGCTGGCAGCCTCCAGACTGCAAAACAGATGAAATAGGTGTGCTGGGTTACAGGGAGACACTCCTGTTCCAAGGCAGAGAACTGCAGCAAAACACAGCCTCCGTCACACCACGCTCGGAGCCCATTATGAAAACACAACGTACAGTGGAAAGAATGAATATTTGGCAGAAATGCACATGAAAAGGAAAGCCAGCAAAATTTCTCTTTCCAGCATAAGGCTAGCAGCTTACACAAAACATGAATATTTTATCTGCTGAATCTCTCAGCTGCTGTGCTACTCTGCTGCCAGTCTAGGTGACATGAATCGTTCAGGATCACAAATTACACTCCTTTGAAGACAAAACGCCCAGATTTTTTTTTTCTGCAAAATTAGACACCCCCCTACAGTCTTCATTCTCCAGGTATGCTGACACCTGACAGGGCACTGAGCTCCAGGGCATCAGTATCCCCTGACTTGTGTACACAAAGCCCCAGGAATTCTGGTAGGCAAAGCAGAAAATGAAGAGTTCTATTTTGCCAATCACAAGCTTGTTCTGGGGTTACAAGTCATTCAAAACTATCCTTTTCAACATATTGTCTAGAATAACAGTTCCTGTTCCTTCTCAGTGCTTTTCAAGGAGGATCAAGGAAGCAGTGATTTGGTGCTCCATTCAACCTATGTAGATCTCATAAATACCCCATCCTCTCTTTCCCTCCCAAAAATCCCACTCTGGAGTGTCAAGTTTCAGTGGGACTTTTCTCTCTGCCTTCCAAGAGCACTCAGCACTGGAGAAGCTAAGAAGTTCACAACAAGTGTCCAGAACCTTCACTAAAGCAGGATAGCTCAGTCATCTCAGAACAAACCAGAGGTAGGCAAGAAGAGTATAAATGTCATAATCAGAGGACATACTGCAATCAAACATATCATCACAGCTTAAGGAAAATAAATTGTTTAAAGTATCTCCTTGATCCCTTGGTCCACCATCCACACAAGGACCAACTCAGGAACACTGTTTCCATGGGTCATTTTATCCAAACTCATGTCAATAATCTACTGAAGACTATCAACATAGTAACAACTCTGAGCTATTGCTACAGCTCTGCAGGATCAAAAACTGAAAGCCAAAGTATTGTGCAAAACTGGGATGCCATGTGAATGCTCCTAGTAGTACTGATAGCAGGAAAACTCACTGAATTTTCCAATTCAGTATTTTTACAGCATTCCTCTGGGGATTACAAAATACAATGAAATGACCTTTCCTCTTTGGTAGTGCAACATGCAGCTCTCTGCAGAGGACAGAAAATATGTTTGCAGCAGGGCCTCTTAAGCACAGGAAGAGAATCTGTTTTACCTTTTATAAATACACAAATATATACACACCCTTCAGTAGTCTTAGATATAAACAAACACATATATATACTTTAGTAGCTCAACAAATATTTCACAGAATAAAATTCCTTGCTATTATTCAAATAAAGGCAACAAAGATAGTGTGCATTGCATATTGTTAAAGAAAGGATGAGAAACTAAATACAAAAGTCTCAGCCCGGGTCCTTCACATTCAAATGATGTTCAGCATGGCATCAGTTGTAGTCACTGAGATAAGCCAATGGTACTTGTATGTTTGCTTTTTGATGTGGAGGGTTTTTTTGTTGTTTTGCTTGTTTGTGGGGTTGTTTGTTGTTGTTGTTGGGGGAGTTTTGTGGGTTTTTAATTTTTAGCTAGGTAGGACTGACTGAAGTCCTAAATTTAACCAGTGAAACAGAGTGTCAGCAAGTGATCCTATTTCAACCAGCATGCTGAAAGGCCGTGCCAAGGTCTGAATGTCATTTGGCACCAAGGGCTGGATTCAAGCACACAGCCACAGGAAGAGGCCTGGCTGAGAAGGCAGCATCAGCACAAGTGGATGCACAGCTGAGAACCCCCACTCCAGTCTGCATCCAGAGAAAGTTTGTTTAAGAACAAACACACACACATTCTATCAATGTTTTCTCAGTGTCAGTACTGTAATAGCTCTATCCTCATTATGAAAATGCATTTCTCCAGTTCTCTGAAAAGGAGGGTTTGAAGACAATCCTGAAGAGCAGATAAACATCAGGCTTACCTCCAAAATAAATTCTGGCACATTTTCCTAGATCTACAGATGTCTGGCAGAAAGGTTCTCTTTCCCTGAATGAAATATCTGCAATCAGCAGAGCTCTTCCATTCTCAGCTCTTTACTCAGGTTACCCCTTGAACATTGACTTGAGATGTTGAATTTCCTGACCTCTTTTGGAAGGAGAGAAGGACACTGTTTATCAAAGTACTTAATGCATGTCAAGCTAAAGAGAAAGGAATTCTGGCCATGGAATAAAGCAAGTAAAAAAGGGCTTTCTGGAGCTATCTAGTGCATGCACAGAAGTATGCATGTCCATACACCATGTTACTTAGTGTCTGTGGATGTGTTTGTATGCAGACTCCTTTGGTGGAGCACTCACATGAGCAGGTGTTGAACCACAGGGAAAATGAATCAGGTTACAAAAGTATCACTGGGCTGATCTTCAATCCTATCATATGTTTTGTCAGATGAGCATATAAGATTAATCATTCCAGAGGGACTTAGAAAATTACTAACATGAAGTGAAGTTCTCTGCAATCACAGAGCTTATCTCCACAACTAGCATGAACCTTATGGTACAGGATATACAAAATCAGACATGATAAAGGACAGATATTCTCTCTACATTTGCCTAGAAAATGATGCTGATTTCTCTGGTTCACTAAGCTCTGAAGACAGAAGTATTTTCTATGATAAATAGGATTAACTGCTTTTCAAACTATACCTCATCTCACCTGATTCGTGGCCATACCCTTTGTAAGTCCAAAAGAGTTAGAGACAGTTCTCTGTGTTTAGTCACTTTGTTGGATATCTTCACATCCTTCTGGAGAATTAAAGTAAAAGGTGGACTACTAGCCATGAAACTACACACACAGGAATACTACACACAACACTATCTAGTACAGTAGTGCTGCAAATTAACAATGCACACCCTTTACTGCTTGCTGATGTATATGGCAGAGACACTGTGTGCAAGGACCAGCCAACTGCAGATTGACAGAGCTCTTCTGTACCCAAACAGGTCCACTACTTAGGCCTCATTGAGTTTGAAATCTATATAATTATGTCATAAATCACACAAAGCTTGCTGCTCACATTCTTCTTCTAAATTAACATCTTTCTTCCTCACTATTTACAGATAGTGGAAAGTTTCATATAGTGACTCAAGAAATGCAGGCAATCTTTCTAAAAGTACTGCAATAAAGACTAGAAAATTTCCTGGAAAATTCACATCCCTTCAGTGTGGTCTATGATCAAACCTAAGAGCCAAATCAATGTGCTGGTATGCAGAAAATGTACCTTGAAACTCCAGCTAGTCACTGACCTTGACCAGGTCATTTAGAGCAAACTGAACAGTCACTCACTCAACACAAGTTTTTGTGAGCCTGTCTGTAGACTGAAATATTACTCACACTTATCTCATCATCTGTAAAATAGGTATATCACGGCTCTCCTGACTTACAAAGTTTTGAACCTCAATTCTTCATTCTTTGCACATGGCTCTGGGATTCCTCAGGGGAAAACACAGAACTGAAACTGAGTCAAAGCAAAAGTCCATCTAGCTCAACATCCTGACTCCACTGTTGGTAGATGGTGTCTACTGAGACAAAGGCAACAGGAAAATGAGAAGGACAATATTTCTCTTGGTATATTCTCCCAGGTCCCAGCATTAAGGAATAAATTAATTTCTTCAGCCTGGGTTTACGTTTGAGCCATTGTGTCCAGCTGCCATTTTCATGAATTTAGATAATTTCTTTTGAATGCATCTGTGCTTTTGGGCTTCACACAGGCTGAAGAAGCTCAAAGGGTTTCTGTCTATCATGTTGACAATGGAGCATGCTGGTTCCCTGACAAAATCACTGGGAATCATGTCCCCAGTAGCAAGTACAAAGAACTGAAAAACTAGTTTTGCACTTTTCTCAGCCACTGCGGCTGTTGAATATAACCTGGGGCTGGTCACCCTCCCAGTCCTGAGGGAGTAAAGAAACACTTAAAACAGAGTTTCCTCTGATGGAACAAAAGTCCCACAGAGCAGAGTGAAACAATGAAGCTGTTAAGTTCACAATATGTGGTTTCTCTCAGCTTGCTTTGGCAACTCTTTGGTAACAACTTTGGCAAATACATGTAGCTGGAGCTGTAAAACTTCCCACTCAAACTTGTAGGAGGCACGTTTTCTGCTATGATCCTCTAAGCACCTTTTTGCAGAAGACCACAGAAAGTGATAAATCATTGCTGTGCTTCTCACTAGTACAAACAGCCGTGGTCTAGAGACAGGATCAGGGGACTGGAAAAATATTAAGCTCTCTCAGATAAGCAAAAAGTAATTCAGCAGTCATGCCTTAGCACATTTCTTCAGAGGAGGAGAAGTCGGTTTGTTTCGCTATCCTTATAAAGCTGCAGGCAAAAAGCAAGGAAAACATCCTGGCTGTGGAGCAATCTCCAAAGAAATGAAGTACCTGAAAGCACATGGTACTTGCTAGAATCCTGTCAGTGGGGAACCTCACTTCTTTCTCAGCAAAGGGAAAGCTGCATAGAAGGGTGCACTCAGAGCAAAAGCAGTCATGGGGCCTATGTAAGTATGGCTCCTTCTGAAGCAGCCCTTCCCTTATTACATCCAGTGCCCCTGAGGCTTTTCACAAACAGCCCCTCTTAGCTCCCTTTGATCTGCCATCTTTGCTGCTGCTCTTCAGATCTATTCCTGTTCCAATTCAGTTCAACATGCCCTGTGTGAAGCTTTCTTTTCCATGAAAATGACACAATTCCTAGGGCCTCCAGTAGATAGGGTAATTTCATAATGACTGGAGAATGTAGAGGCACTGGTATGTCCTGGTAGCACCACTAAAATCAGCGAGCCACTGGGGAAGCAAAACTCTCTAGGAAATCAACAGAAATTTGTGCTTAGTCTCACCTGGGAATGCTGGTTAGGTAAGTGACCACGTTCAGAAAATCATCATCAGGTATCTCACTGAATCCTGCAAATTCTGGAAAGGTTATAATGGGTGCACCATCCTTCCCTCTTCCTCCTGCAAAAGACAAATCATAAAGTTTAGAAGGTGATTTTATGATTTTGGGCAGACTGGTCAGTAGTCAAGTGGGAAAGACTGGCATATTTCTCCTTGTAAAGCACCCACATCCAGTAATCATCAGCAGCTCCCATTTGATACATCTCACTGTAGTTTCATTACCTCTGTTTACTCCAGATGAGATTCTAGCCTTTGAGATTCTCAGCTTTTTCAAAAATCTTCTGCACAATTCTGATTAAGTGTTTGGGGTTTTTTTGTTACTTTCCATTTCCAAATAATTTCTTGTGATAATATTACACTATTTCCTTATGTATAGGTATAGGACTATCCAATTCCTTCTAGACATCAAATTCAATGAAGTAACAGAACACGCAAGCTTTGAAGACACACATATAGCCCAAAATACAAGCTTGGGACCAATCCAGGTTTAGGTCTTACCTTAAGAATGCTCAAATGCATGGAGGAATTTTGTTTACAATGCTTAGTTGCATCAAACCTCTATTAAACAGGACAGGAAATTGCAAAACTCATAAGCAATAAGGTTAAGAAAGTCCCTTTCTGAGGGATTCCCTGACCCAAATTCAGGTAGGGCTACAGAAAGCATGTAGCCAAGCTCCTTGGAAGCAAGCAGCCTTTACAGTTCTCCTGACATGATGCTCAGCCCCAAGAGCTGCTGTAGCCCACAGCACAAACCCTGTTTACTTGTAGCAACATTCCTAACTTGGTTCCACTAATAAATCTGGGCATTGCGCCAACCACACAGAAGTTACCACATAGAGGGGTTTTCTCACCAGCTTGGGCCCAAAGCTGAGAGCAGACTGAGGAGGCAGCAGCACATAAAGCAACATGATGAAACAAAATTTTGTTACAGCTACCTTATTGCTTAGTTCTCCTTAAACAGGGTATTAAGGAAATGCTTTTCCCTGAGTCTTTCTCCTTTCTGTGCAATCTTTATGTAAACCTATTTTTTGCACCAGGCTCAGGAATTCTCTAACAACTCAATACTCAGTGTAGTTCTGCTGTAGACACAGTTTTCTGAGTCATTCGTCACACACAGAGGACTCTTGTCCAAGGGACAGCCAGATTCTGGGCTTCTCTTTAGTAAAAAGGAAGCTGTGAGGCAGTAAATTTCCTTCCTCAGGAAAATATCCAATAAATTATCCCATTAGGAGCATGGGAGTGGGAAAAAAAATTCTCATTCCTTGAAAGTACCCTCTAAATCCCCATAAATAATCCCTGTCTCCAGGTTGCTCCTATCCACTATTGTCTTTCCCTGTTGATAACCACAGCTGATGCCACAAACAAATTTCTCCTGCTCTGCTGCTGGTCATTGCTAGGAGGTGCTCCAGTAATTCCTGTCTGTTTCTCTGTAGAGTGGACAGTCCCTTGCTAGTCCTGATCCTGCCTCTGCCCTATCCTCACAACCTCAGTTGGATTTGGATTATTTAAAATCCCTTCTGTGCTGTCTGGCCATGGAGAGCTGGAATGATGCAGAATACAATGTTTGCACAAGGTAAAACTCAGAGCTCTAGAAAACAGGAATTTTGAACAAGGAAACCCTTTCTCTTCTTGATATCTGGTGACATGGTATCAGCACACAACCTTTAGGCCCTCTTCTCCTTCCTGAAGGTTGATTACTGCTCTGATTACACCTGAAAATGACTCAGTTGTGTAAGATCATTCACTAAACTCACCTCACTAGGGAGAAAACAGGCCTACAGAGACTCAAAAGTCTCTCAGCCAAGAGGGAAAGAAAGAAAGCCATTATACATACTGAATTGGATTTCAAATGTTGAGCAGATCCACAGCAGATCCACACTGACCTCCCCACTGGCCTTGGGGTGACGCCAAATGCTGATGCACGGCAGCTGCATCTCCAGCTGCACTGTCTGCAGTCAGCACTGATGTAGAATATGCTGTCTTGTAAATCTAATCAGGCTTTCCCCAGACTGCTGCACTCTAGACCAGGACCTCCAGCCAGCAGTACCCAGTTAGGCTTGTTTGTTACAGATTCTCAGTGACATCTCCTGGACATAAACAGTAACAGCCTGGAAAATTTAATACCAAATTTGTCCACTATCTCTGTGCAGAGCTCAGTGTGTGCCAAGATATTTCATAGTTGGTATCTTGTGAATATTCACAGGATTTTGGGCACCAAACTTAACCATTCACATATTTGAAATATGTGAATTTGAAACCTTAAATGAGGGAGATGTAGTAACTTGGAATATTTTGGTTTCAAGCAGCAATATTTGCCACTGGAGGATAAGGTAGAAATTCCCCCAGATCCCCTACTTTAACCTCTGATTGTTTAGGTGCAGTTATACTCAAGATTTGATCAAACTAGAAGTCTCAAATGGTTCTTCTAATGCTTCTGCTGATGAGGATCTCTTTGTGTCCTTTTTATTTCATCTCCTGCATCTCCATTCACACATGTGCTCTTCTTCCCCTGGCCTCTTCCCTGAGCTGGATGAGGCAGGCTGACGATGTATGTGGGTGTGTGTATTTGTCATGGAATCTTCTCCTATAAAAAGCCATCCAAAGAATGAATGTAAGCAGACTGAACATTGACTTCTTCCTTTCACCACTGGCAAAAAATCTAGGACACTTAGGAGCAGTCTCAGACTGAACATTCAACTAAGAGTCAGCAGCTCCTGCCTCTGACTAAGCCACAGGCTCCTGATCTCCATCTCATTCTCCACTGCGAAGGCAACACTTCCTGCTGCAAGCACACCAGAACCCTCAGATGGTTCAGCAGAGATGTACTTCAGACAGAGAAATAAAGAAAGAAATCTGCGGTTCCTGCCACACCAGGAAATTAGGGGGAAGTTTGAGGGAATTTGGTCTTCAGAAATTGTTAAGTGCTATGATGAGAAGTGAGCAGAAATGTCTGAAGTGTTGAGTGACAAGAAATACCACAAATATGTTACAAATGGGTTTTTCCTGCCCATATCTGAACTTAAAGCAGTAGCTGAGTTACAAAGGAAAATGATCCATATCCATTTGGATAAGGGATATAAGGGAATCTCCTTAAATACCAAGGGTGTCTGTAAAACTCTCTCTTCAGTATAAGTGAGCTATTCCATACATCTAAATGTTAATGTCATTTTTTTCCCTGACACTAATCCAAGAATTTCTGCAGTATGCAAATTTCTGCAGAATGTGAATTGACAAGTTGCAGCCCTTTTTTCCTTGGCCATCAACCTTTCTTTCTAGGGAGTTGCCTCAAGATTTCTTCCAGTTCTTGAAATACTTTAGCTAGATATTACTCAATGTCTTGAAAGGGCAGACAGCACAAAATAAAAGCCAATAGGGAGAGTCTTCTGTCAGCACCATAGCTATAAGGATTGAGTACATGGAATTTGGCCCCAAGAACTCTCTGTATACCATCCTTGTGCTTGCTGGGACTGTGCATAATCCCTACACTCCTGGGCATCACTTGTGAGGAGAGTCCAACTGCCAAGTAGAAGAGTTTACAACCCATCATAAGGCAGACAGGGATGGAACAAGCTCCAGAAGCTCCACAGGACACCAGAAGAAAAAATTAGTCCTCAACTGAAAAAAAAAAAAAAGAAATACACTATCTATAAAATGAGGGCATGAAGAGGGAGAAGGGAGACAGAAGTGTTGAAGAGAGTGAGCCAATGAGCCCAGCAGAGGTGAGAGGGGTTACCTTAGAGCTGCCAGAAGGACTCTGCTATTCAGCAGTGCCTGTGCAGTTGGGCAAGGAACCCGAGGACTGCCAAGAGCAAAGGCACTCTTGAGGCATGAGCTGAGCCAAGAAGCTCCAAGGGAGAAGCAAGCAATACCTTGAGTTTACTGCAGTCAGAAGCAAAAGCAAAGACACTCTGAAAAACAGGCACCAGCAGCGTGGCTGTGCCTAGCAGTGTCTCCATGCAATGCCCTGACCTCCGCCCCTCTGATTTGCAGCTCTTCCAGGCACTGTAAGATGCCACCCTGCAGCACTCTCCAAGCAGCACAGCCACCCCAGCACCTCCTGGCAGCTCCAAATGCTGGTGCCCAGCCAGGGAATCCACAACTGGTGGTAGTGGCCGTGGCAAGGAGCAGCCAGGAAAGCTGCAGGTCCAGGTGGCAGCAGGGAAGGTTCCGGCTGTCCTGCAGCTGAACCAACGTGAGGCTCTCTCCTGACTCTGCCTTAGGGCAGCCAGGCTATCCCACAGACAGCCTCTGTGCCTGGGTCACTGCTCCTCAGCCACAGCCCAGGCTGCTCCATCATAAGTAGCCACAGAATTTTGCCTGCATAGGAAACCCTATCAGATTTTTGTCTCCTATGCAGACCTGAGCTCAACAAGTTGGAGCACAACTGAAGCAGACCACAACAGGATTTAGAAGAGCAGAGAGCTGAACTGCCTGGTGAAAGGCAAGATTTCCAAGGAAAATATTACTTGACCTTCTGCCTGGTTTGCAGAATGTGAATGACAGCACCTCATTCCTCCTTTTCCTGGGCACACTCCTTAATTTGCTCAGCTTTTCCTCTTCACTTGTGGCCCAAGGGCAAAGGGAAAGGAAGAACCTGGGTGACAGGTCAGAAGTCAGAGTCAATGTGGAAGGTTAAGAAATTTAGAAGAGATGGCACACAAACTGTATCAGGGTTGTACAAGGTACCCCTGGTAATGGGACCTTCACTCACTCTTATGTGAGCCAATCCCCAGAGTCCCAGGACACAGAGCAGCATTCATAGCTGCTCCTGTTAGACAAACTTTCCAGCAGCCAATGCAGCCTGGATAGCTGCTGCAGTGAAGATGGGGCCAGAATTCAGCTGTGGAAACAAAACAGCTGAAGCATTTAGGGAAGGAATATACCTGGGGGAGAAAAGGTTATGGCAGCTGAGAAAATTTAATTTTGCTTTGCAGTGTAAAGGGTGTGATTGACAAATGAGGTGTGAGTGCTGAATTCCAAGAGCTCTCACAGCTTCAGCTGTATGTTGGTATGACTGATGTAAAAGCAGAAAGCAATCACAATTGCAGGCCAAGGCCCTTAACACAATAAGGATCTTAGAAAATTTCCCACTCCTCAGTTCTAGCTCTCCCATGCTTCCCACCTATGCACAAAAAATATCCATGGCTGAGACAATCAGGGGCTACACTGAAGTCCTATTCTATAGCCAGCAGCTCTTTTAACTAGAGATCACTAAATATGCTGACTCCCTTGGGAAATAAAACCAAAACAAATGAAAAGCACCAACCCAACAAAAGGGCTATAGTCAGGAGAAGTTCCAAAAGTTAGTCTGCAAGTTTCCAGAGCTCACCTCCCCAGCCTGCCACAGACACTAACTCATCAGTTAGTATTGGAAAGTGTTCTCTCAAATGCTGCTGACACGTGCAGGCTTAACTGCTTGGGCCTGCCCACATGCAGAGAACTCCCTGAGTCATCACAGCCCAGCCCTGACTACAGTTCATCTCCTGGGTCAGACAGCCAAAAAGCCTAATGATATCTTGGCTGAAGTTTCACAGCTTTGGTCAGGTCTTGCTTTTTCCAAGCTCAGTTGTTTTTGTTTTCCATGTTGATTAAGGGTTGTGAGTGATCAATTTCTCATTAAATCATGTTCCTGGGTCTCAGTTTTTATGAAAGATCCAAACTGTCCTTTTGGCAAGGTCAGGCCAGGTTTTCCAAAAGGCTCAGTTTAAACAGGAAGCAGATGGCCAAATACCCTCTAGGCTTTGCAAATTAAATAAACTGGCTTCTGAGTCAGTTACCATTTTCAGATATACTCTCCCATCCACTGAAGTCTGTTAAGAGGAGCAGAACACAAAGAAAATGATTCTCTCTGCTAATACACTCCGTGACAGTCTGTCTAATAAAGTCGTGATTTAGCAACATGATCTATTATTGCTGCAAATGGCAGATTGGGCTATTTGACAGAGTAATTACAGATAAGAACAGGTTGTGAAGCTGAAGATAAAAAGGTGTTGGCGGGAAGGAATGGTAGAAGTTCCAAGAACATACTGATACTGCATGACAGAAAAAGTATTTTACTAGTGGTTCTTTATTCTTGAGTAAAAACTGGAGTGTTAGAATAACCAGGCTTTCAGTACTACCCAGCTTTGTGACCTAGTTCCCTTAACAGCTACAGGAAACACACAAACCTAGCTGAGCACTCCTGTGTTGTCACAGCTGTAGTCCCATAATTGAGAGTTTGGTTTTCAAGGCAATGAAAAAGGCAGTAGTGGTATCAAAGCTAGAATTTAACCACAAGAACCAGTGCTCCTACCAGATTTCACAAGCTTAGCAGGGCTAAATCAGCACATGGGAAAAGAGATGACCAAAGTAAAATTATGTGATAAAGGACATTGCCACATTACACTGCAGCCTTTTCCATGACCTCAGTGGAGCAGGGAAGGCTTTGGAGAGTTTCCCTGTTCTTAGCCTAGAGTAAGGTCTTGATTAGTCTGGAAGGTGGAGGACCAGGACAAACAGGAGGCTGCTAGTAGGTAACACATACATTATAACTAGATCCTGACACAATAAAACACCTACTCATTAGACTTGTTATGTAATTCCTACCATCTGCTCTGAGACCACAAGGCAGTCAGATCCTCTCAAGAAGTTTGCACACAGCAATAGTGGAGAGAAGTGTTTCTAATGAGTCATGTCCAGAGAAAACAAAGAGCCCTTGATTCAATAATTTTCCTCTTTCTTTTCTGCTTTACTGCAAGGAAACATTGTGAGTTCACTGCATCTGCCTCAGCTACCAGCTGTTAGTAAAAAGGTGGTATTAACCAAAGAAATACTAACTTATGACAAAGTTTACAACAGTCAACCACTGACTTCTGTTATCACTGGACAAATGCATTTGGGGTCCACAGGATGAGCAGGAGAGCTTGACAAAGCTAGAGGCTGGTGGAGTAACACAAACCAGCCTCAGTGCTACAGCTCTGGGCTCTGCAGAGGCTTGGAAGAGGTGACTGGCTGCACTCTGGGGGCTGCAGCCTCCAGACTGAAAGAAATAACCCCATCTAGTATAAATCGGTGTATACCACTGTTAGGAAGTTGCTCAGAGAAACATAATTATGTCCATAACGTTCTACAAGAACACTGGAATTGCCTTTTGCTGCCCAAGATGGTGACACCAAAGAACAGAGGGTTTTGGTTTTTTTTTTTTCCAGAGAGTGGCTACTGAGCTGAAACATCTCAATATGGAAAACCAGGAAATAAGCTAAGTATCACATTTTCAGCCACCATGTAGGCAAGCACTGAAACACCAAAATATTTGTGGTATCTAATGAAAAGCAGCTAACAGCATGCTTTGAGGAAAAGCTACAGAGCCATCTGGAAAAAAAAAATCTAAGTCAAATGAGATCATTTACGTGTGAATTACTTTAATAAGTGAAATGAGGCAGAAGAATGCCCAGTTTTGTTTTCATTGCATGAAATAACCAATATTTTTCTAAAGGAAAAAGAAAGTTACATTATTTAGAGAAATGCATTTTTGAAAAGTATAGTAATGTCTGGTTTGCACCTAAAGTTCTCTTTGCAGGAGGCAGTAGAGGGAGAGTAAGGAAGATTCCTGCTATATTTCACCTATGACTCACCAGTGGTCACCAACAGAATAAGATACTGGGTCAAAGGATCTTCTAAGCCTTCCTTATCTTCTTCACATGCTACCATGGGAATTCTGAAGTGGAGGCACCCAGGTTCCCAAATTTAGCTGAAAACTTCAAACTAAAGTCAACTTTGAAATTATGAACTACGCTGCTCTGCTTTATAGTAGGATACTATTTCTGGACTGTACTGAGGAGATTTTAGATAAGCCTGAAAATTCTTAAAATGCAATTTGTTATTTAGGTAGATGGGGGCATGAAAGACATCTCACTCTCCTTTGGTATTTGTTGTTAGTACTTCTATGTTAATGAACCAGTAATTTGCTGATTCCTAACAAACAAGCCCCTCAGCCTTGCCTTCCATGAAGAGTTATTTTTCAAGTCTTTAACCAGCTCACATTTAAACAGCCTCATTTAAACACCTTTCTCATCACTTCCAAGAATAAAAGAATTAGATAAATGTGAAGACTTGAATTTGCTAAAATAGCAGGTGAGAATACAGGCCCTCCTGAAATTATAAGTCCATAAAGAAATATGAAAATTCTTTTTTTATGCCTACCCTTGACATTTTTGTTCCACATTTAAATGTTCTAGCTGGAACTGGAAATGGGTTTTTCCTTCCTGTTTAGTAAACCACTTTCCATAAGTTGCTCATTATATGCTGTATTCAGCTTTTGCTATTGGTCCCAAATGTTGCAAGGTAATGGGGTTCAAAAATAGCAATCCTCCACATTTTACTGTGTAGGCAATTGCATATGAGGCACTCAATTCTCAACAATTCCTACTTACCCTGCACTGAGCACAACAGTGGGATGAAAAGGGTTTGAGCAATTTAATGCAGTTACAGACCCTGTCCTGCCCAGAGGGTTGTGTTCATTAGGAATTCTAGGAAGGTGGGACGCCGAGATGTTTTACTGCAGAGAAGGCAGTTGCTTCCACCTCCGCTCAGTCAACACCCTCTGCCTAATACAAAACCTTTAGCTATTGAGCTTAGGAAACTGCCACAAGATCCTACCTGAAAGCCTCCAAAGTCAAGTTTTAATACTCAGAGCTTCATAAAGAATTCTGTGTAAACTAGATTTGGATTTCTTTCAGCAACTTGGAATGCATTTTAAATTGCAAAGACACTGCAAGGACTGGGCCTGCTAAGCTGACCATTTCCAGAGCTGGGTTGGTGCCCTTTCTGCACTCTATACCCAGAGTTCCTCTCCACTAAGAGGGATAAGCTTTTCAAGAGGACTTTCTTATAATTTCATTATATTAGCATTTTGTGAAAAATCATGAAACTTCACTGTTTCTATGGGGAAGAGGATAAGAAAATTCTGAATTTTCTTATTTGCAGAACAGACAGAAATAGAGACAAAAGGAGTTGCCAGAGGCCATGTAGTCAACAGCAGAGATTGTTTTAGGACCCAGATAAGATTTTATCATCTACAGTATCCAAAATAATGTAATAAATAATTTGCCAAATATTTCAGTATCAGCTCCTTCTTTGGGGAAGGAACTGCGTCACTTTGTGTGATTGCAAATTTCAGGCAAACAAAGGACTATGTAATAATCATATCTTTCAAAGATTAGAACCTTACGCTTTAGCAATGAATCATTTCTAAAACAAAGGCAAATGAGGAAGAAGGGGGAGGTAATGAATAGATCCCTGATAGACCAAAATCTTTCCCCACAAACAAGATGCTTGGACATTGTGCAAAGATATGTAGTGAAAGTTTTGTTTAATTTCTTGCTCTCTATATATGTTCCTCCCAGCCCATTGTGGAGATGATGGAAAATTAACTTGCCTTAAAAAAGCAAGTACAGCAGCTTGGCACTTATCCATACACTGTGAATATCTGATTGCAGCAGCATTTCCCAGGAGCAATATGAAAATACTATTGCAACTTCTGTACAGAGCTGAAGGGTGACAGTCAGCACGACACATTCCAGTATGTCTCCAAGAGAATCACAGTGTCATTACCAGCAACTTCTTACCTGACAAGATTGCAAATTGCCTGTGGAGCTGCTCTATTATATCCACTGCCACCAGCGGCCGTATCTCCTGCTGCATGATTTCATCTGTGCAAGGGAAAACAGAAATCTTCCGTGAGTTCATCAAGCCTCAATGACAATTTATTCCTCCTTTAACAACCCAGCAAAACAAAGGTGACACTCAAAGTAAAGAG
This sequence comes from Chloebia gouldiae, assembly GCA_003676055.1. Taxonomy (NCBI): domain Eukaryota; kingdom Metazoa; phylum Chordata; class Aves; order Passeriformes; family Passeridae; genus Chloebia; species Chloebia gouldiae. The sequence goes on from QUSF01000026.1 coordinate 5,526,933, forward strand.
CCTAGCCAGACTATTGCCTGAGTTATTATATTACAATTGTGGTAAAGATTATGGTACTTACAGAATCTCCTCTTCAGCCTATTAGCTTCATCTATTGCCTTGTGATTTCAGAGAGGGCTTTTCATAAACCTGCTCCAATGGATCTGACAGAACTTGCCACAGGTTTGCTCAAGCTGACAGCCTGCTCCTTCACACTTCAGGTTCCATATAAAGTCACTGCATTTGGCCTCCCTCTACAGCAGTTTTTCAGTCTTTGAAAGAGTGAAGTCTACTCCACATACAGGCCCTGTTCCACCCTGAACTCCCTGAACTCTGCTGGAGGACTTTGTGTAGCCAGCCAATCCACAGCAGTTTCCTTTCCTGATGCTTTTTCCGCTATAAGCAAATACATAGTAAAAGGAGGAAATAAGGGGCTGTGAGACTTTCTTCTCATGAAAACAAAGCCTGTTATTTTAACTAAGCCTGTTAGTTTAAACACTAAAAAGTTTAAAAGTAACTTGGCAAGCAGTTGGGCAAAAAATGACCACAATTTTTGTGTATGATCTATGGAGTGAAAAGCAATTATAGTCTCACATGGAGCTAATTTGATCACTTTTTGTAACAGGTGCACACAGTTAATTTCCCCACTCTTCACACCAGTCTAAAGCAGCAACATTTACAAGAAATATCTGCCTACTTAACTGGCAGGATCAAGATTCATGTTCTAATAACACTTATTGGAGCTACTCCTTTAGCCACTGTACAGAACAATAACCAGTCCTGATGTTGTACAGATCACCTCTAAGTACCCAGACAACAGGTGGAAGGAAGGAAGCTGGGTCTAGATAAACCACAGACCTGATTCTGGGCAGGCAGTTGCCCCATTTAAGCACCAAGATCTTTACTGACGTGAATTCAACACAGGCACGGAAATACTTTTGTGCACCTGCTTTTAGTCCAGAAGCAGAGAAGGAGGTCAGAGAAGTTAGAGATTAGCTTCTTTCTCCTGCATCCTAGTCTACTGCCCAAAATACCTTCTCTGTCTTGCTTTCAGACATCCACTCTGATACTTTCCAGAACTAGGGATTCTAGGTTTTAAATGACACAATATCATTTGGAAAATTTTATGTTCCTTTTCAAACACTTCACTAATGCTTTGAGATGAGGCAGATGAAGAGCTTGTGTCACAGCAGGTGACACACAATGTGAAAAGAAGTTGCACAGATTTTGGCTGATTCACAAAAAAGGCAATGATTCTAAAGAACTGGGAAGGGGAAAAAGTCAAGAAGGAAGATCCTTAAAATCCTCCTTTTGAACTTAATAGGAGAAAATACAAACTCGAATGAGTGATGTTTTTTATGTGGGACCTTCTTTTCCATCCTGTTTTTGAGGCTCTCTATCAGCTCTCTGATTCTTGACATTGTGGGCCACAAAAGCAACCAGGAATCATGAAGAAGCTTGGTGTCAGGGATTGTTATACATTGCCAAAGCAAACAAAAGAGTAGTAACCCATTAAGTTTTCCTCTTTTACTCTGCAATTTCTTCCATGCATATCCAGAATGGGACCTGGGGGGAGGGGTTGGGGGGGAACTGCAGAGCAAATAAAGGAAAGCAAATGAAAATATTTTTGAATATGCAAGGTTATTTTTTAGAAAGTAGACAATACTATAAGCCTGATTTCTCTCTAGCTGCTAAAGAACAGCTTGTTGATCACCCTGTTTGAAGTCAGATAAATACTACACTCAAGGAACCAGAAGCAAAAAAGTCCTGTAATCTAGTAACACAATTCTCAACAGATACTGAGAAGTGTCCCCAGATTATTGGTCCAAAGATTCTACCATCCTTCAGAAACTACACTGGAAGTATTTTTGAATCACCATAATAGTGACAGATTTGCCCTTTTCAAAACAGATGTTGGCAACAAGATGAAGGCAGAAGAGAGAAACTAGTGACTGTAGCTGATTGTAACAAAAAGCAGTCAACATAGAAGTACAGGAAAGGAAAATCAAATTAATAATTTAAACAAAGCTTGGATTCTGAGAACCAAAAAGCCTCAGGGCATCATCTACTGAAGGAAATTCTGTTGATTTTATCCAGAAGGTGCAAAGTTATTGTGATATCTGTGCAGTCCCACAGGTGTCAGGTGGTCAGGTACACTCAGGTTTAACCAGGACTGAGATTATGCCAAGCAGCTGAAAAAACAGAAAAAATGTTTCTACAATGGATGACAGAATCACAAGAGAATTTTCAACAGAAATGGAAAGTTAACTAGAAAAGGTGCTACCATCTCTCACCTCTCAGAGGCTTGCCCAGCCCTCCAGGGTAACAAGCCTGCCAGTAGCTTACTTTGTGTTTGGTGTTTGCCAATGTGAAGACATCATTAATATCAACCAGTCTTGAGTAAAACAGAAATTTCACCACCTACCCAACCCCTATTTAGCTTTATTAGCTTGCTCTAAACATAGCTTGGTTTCTGGTTTCTAAATATCCTTTTTATTTCAAAATATTTTTGTAATGTAAGGATAAGATGAAGCAAAAGAAACAAAAACTAGAGTCCCAGTTAGCTTTCATCAAATCCCCTGTCTGGGCAAGACAGACCATATGGGACTGGTGTAAACCCACACTCAGGAGGAGATGTTCAGATTATGAGAAAGGTGGTACAGTTCACACACTGACGTGATGGGAAAAACAATTGGAGCAGAAGAAACCAGCAGGAGACTGAGAAAATGAGAAAACAAGGGAAGGTGCCTCACGAGCCCAAAAAGCAAATCAGATCATGTGGCTATGAAATGTCAGCAGCTGTAGCCAACAGCACTCAAGGTCCCATTTTCCCATTTGTATCCTCCTCTAGGACAGTGCTTAAAGGTAGTCACTCCCCAGCATGGAAGAATTTGTAGCACCACCACAGCACAGACCTTACAATAGAAGTCCCAGTCCTTGGAAACATGACTGATTACCTGGGGCTGCTGGAGGAAGTTTTTAATCTTTGACTAGAAGAAAAGCTTGGGAAAAAAATATCTTATAAGCAAACAAAAAGACACAAGTCTAGGTTTGTTTCAAAGCTATGACATTTGCCTAGCACCAGTGAGTATTAATCATTTATATCTTCCACTAGCTTTATCCCAGGAAGTTCTGAAGCCTCTCTGGTCTGTACTGCAAGCCAGAAGGCAGCAGGAAGTGCTGCTCACTCTCCTGGATAGAAGCAAGGGACCTTTTTTCTGTGGGACTGATATTCCAGCTGAGAAACCCTTTCTTCAGGGTAACATGAACTGATATTGAGCTGACAGCTACAGGTTCATAGACACTTCAGAAAAACTTATTCATGACAGGCACATTTTAACACTCCACAGGGTCAAGGGGAAGATCTCAGGAAGCTGAAAAGCTGCAGGAACTTGAAAACTATCTTGTTTCATAGCACTCCTTGCTAATATCTACAGAGGACATTGGACAACTCCTGGTCACTCCAGAGCAGTCCTGTCCTCTGATAAAATCTGTATCTGTATAGGCATGCAACTCAAGATCTTATCAAAACATGCACCAGCCAAGTGTCTGCAACATATTTATTTAGGTGAACTTGACTCAGACATTTTCCACCTTCTGTGTGATTGTTCTTGTGGTCTTCACTTTTTCTTCTTTTTTTTTTTTTTTTTAATGAGGCAGTTAGTCTTAGCCTCTGAAATTTAAAAAAGAAAAATTTAATTGTTTGGTGTTACATTATACAATGCCAATCCCCTACACAGATCATCAAAGATGAACATTTACATATATCACGCACTTCTTCATTACTTGAATTAATTGAATTTTTCAGGACAATTTAAATATGAATAAGGATGTGATAAAGGGGGAAAAAATAAAAGAAACAAGTCAGTTCATCTATTCTTGGTTCTCCTCTTAAACTGCTATAAATTCTGTTCCTAGCAGAGGCCAGTTTCAATGCAGAAGAATTAGGCCTTACAGTTTTGCTTCCCAAGGTTTTCTACCAAGGGGGAGAAAAAGCAAAGCAATTATTACAGCCATCTGTCTGGCACAGCTTCTCCTCCTTCCCAGCTCTCCAGGGAGGTTCACTGCAACTGTGCTATCAGATCCTCAAAGGGAAAGCCATTCAGTTATGCTTCATAATTTCTCATTCAACAATGAAACCTGCTTGGCCTTGCTTGGCCTTGCTTATTCTGTGTCCCACCCAGCTCTATGTGCTCCCACAGCTGGTCTGGAGGAGCTACACCAACAGCAGATGGTTAAAAGCAACAAAGAATATCCGATTGTTCTTTCTTCTCAGAGCAGACACAAACTAGTTTACATGCTAATGGCAATTAATTGTTTCCAGCAGCACTGGAAAAGTCACCTGCTGGAATGAGGGACTGGACTCCACGAGCAGATTGACACAGCAGTGCCTGTTGCTCCACCAAGGACTAAAGGCCACCAGCCACACCAGGACACTGGGGCTTCTTTGTTTTTAAGTGGCTGAAGGCTACAACTGCCTGGCCTTCTGCTGACTGCAGGAGAGGATGGCTTCAATCCCCCATCTGAAGTCACTACTCTTGGAATAATGGGCCAAAAATTTCCAGAGCAAAGTTCATATCTTCTTAATGATAGCCTTATATGTAATTCACAGGGAAAGAAGACAGCTGAAAGTGAAAGAAAATATTTTCTAAAATAGTAGAGTACATCAGCCTACTTCTATTTTGTGCAAGTTCTGTCAAAAGTTATGCTCAGAGCTTTTGTAATTTTTTGGAGAAAAATCAGATTGCTGATGTGATGAAAAAGGGTTAGACAGGGTTAAGCATGACGTCAGACATATCTTGGCCAAATATTTCATTTTAAGAGCATGAAAGGACACTTTACATTATGTGTTCTTATGCTTCTTAGAAAGTACCAAAAGGCAAATCCAAAGTTTGAAAGTTGCAGAATTCCTATAGTCCAGAACTTCTCCCAGGTCCTGAGTCTGCTTTGCTTGCCACCAACAACAGCAAAGTCTAGCAGAGCTAAGTTAGATTTCAAGAATTAAACACACTAAGGAAACAAATTTGCATGTTTCACTGATAAGATTTAAGCAGGATAAAGGACTTGAAAATATTCTGTCCCACCAGAATTCCCAGTTCAAGTCCTTAAGCAAAACATTTCCCTTTTTGAAGGTCAAAAAGAACTTCAAGGTTATTACACCAGAGAAAGAATCTCTTAGTTTAGAATCCTTTTTAAAATTTATTTTTCTTTCTCACCATTTGTGTCCCTTGTTTACTTTTTAAAGAGGTTTGTTTATTCTCTCAGCCCAGGCAGACAAACAGTGAGGTCAGTTACTGATACAAGCTGCTGTGCTACAGATTGTTCTAAGGAGGAACTAAAAATCTAGCTATAAACAGAAGGGAAATCTCATCCATTCTCTTCTGCACATTCCTGCCACCTCTTTTTTTTTTTTGCTAACCCATGCTGAGTCAACTGAAAACTAAGCCAGGAGTAACCTTATTGTAAATAGCATCGTAAATTGTAATTGTAATTGTATTGTAAATTTCCTTAGTAATTGCTTCTGGTCTGTGTTAGTTGTCTGCAAAGCTGCTTGAAGGGTTCAATTGCTGGTAATGCAGAGGAGGGGTTGGGGGGCAAAGTCAGGTCTATGCTTCCAGGAGAGAATCAGACTTAGGTCAGCTTAGAGCAAAAGCCAAAATGAAGCATAGGTGACTGGTATCAACTTTTCTCTCAGATCAATTTTTCACCAAGCACAACTGTAAAACCTACAAAGAGTATTTGTTTTAATGCAATTTATCTTCTCATTAAAGCCAAGTTTCATAGCAAAGTTTGGTAGCCATCTCCCAAAGACTGAAGATCCTGCTAATATATTTAAGTAACTCTTGTTTGGAAGTATCTGTTTAAGTTGGTGGAATTTTAGTTGCAACAGCAACCCTGTTTTGTGTACACTAAGGTAGTGGAAATTTGGAGAAGCAAGGTTAGGAGCAAGACTCTGTCTTAAGTGATGAACTGCCAGCATGTTTCAGTCCCTTGAGAAGGGGACAGACTGAAGCCATGGTGTGGAAGGAATTGCCTTGCAAACTTTCCCAAACAATCTCCATGGAAGGTTAGAAATGCACCTTACTCTGAAGAGCTCAAAAACCTGTGAGTCCCAGTGTCTACCTGGGCAGAAGCTGAACTGGTGCCTGATGTGATTTTCTATCGCACAGCAGATCTGCTCTGAAGTTTTCTCCTGTCATCACACTGAGTCATGATTAGTATTTCCAAGGCATTCTGTGCAACTGAATGGTGCAGGTACAGCTTTACCTGAGCCTGGCTCTGCAGGCACATATTTCTGCTGATTTTAAGTCTTTTGGGAAAGATTGTTCAAATTCTTTGGATCACTGCATTTTTCAATTAATCTCATTTACTAAATATGCTCATTTCAACATAAAATTCCAAGAGTGGAGAGGCCACGTATTGAAAAGACCAGTTTAGAGGCTGTGTTTTTCTGTGCTCCAAGAGTGGTTATAGACTTTAATAAGTTGTTTTTACAGGCAGGCACAGTACACATTAGGAGTCTACTGTGGTTGACTTATAAGGGGAAAAAAGTAGAGCTGTTCATATATAAAATTGAAATCTTGCCCTCCCAAATGGAAATGCACCCTCTAGGCATGATGTCAGCTTTCTAAGCCCAAGTCAAAATATTTTGGAATACACTTCCTTGGATGAAGAAACAGATTTTGCTGCTTTTTCCATTTAACCACTTCTTCAAAAACAGTCTTTGAATGTTCTTTTTTGACAGAGATTTTTTATTTGTTTTTAAAGAAGCCCTAAAATTGATTGGCAAATTAAAAAAAAAAAAAAGTTTTCTTCTGCATAGGTAAACCATCATTTTGGTTTACTGTTGGTACATTCTGCAAAAATACATTGGTGTGTACCAATTTATACTTACAGTCACACTTCAAGGATTTCAATGACGATTTCAACGGTCAGAACACACCATACATTTATGCACACATTTAGGAATCCTCCATTAATAATTCCCATAAATGCTAAATTTACAAACTAATATAAAATTCTCAAAGCATTCTCCACTGTTCAGTTCAGTTCATATCCTAGCCTATTATGAAGATACTTCTTAAAATACTGCTATAAAGATAAATATATAAATCTTCACTCTACGTTATGAATTATCCATGACCAGAAAAGATCTAAAGAAACACACCATACCACATCATTTGCTCAGCAAGATATTGCTTGATTTCACAGACCACCCCCTGGTGGGGGGATACTACATCCTACTGTCCACAAAACTGAAACTTCCCTAATAAAAGGCATTAAATGCAAAGGTCTCATCTCAGCATTCAAGAAATAAATCTAGATTTATAGCAGTATGGGACAGCCTCTTGACTAGTGCCTCAGTAGTAAAAACGTCTTGATAGTTTCTGATTTTTGCCAGAGAAAAGTTAATTCATCTTCTTCCCAAAATCTGTCCTTCACAACAATGTTGCATTGCTAGAATGCAAATTCCTGCTCAGAGAATAGAAGAAAAGAACATTTCCATAATGTCATGTTAAAAACCACCATGAATAACAAAAGCCACAAAAGCAAACTGCAAAGCTAAAATATGCTTACTACAATGCCTGGACATTGAGCTAATCAAGAGATACAGCAGGCTGTGCTGCAGACTTCGTTCCTTTCTCCCAGAGCTTGCCAGCAGACAGTTTCATAGCTGAAACTGTATCTTAGAAAAATTCTAGCCACTGGCTCTGCCCTGAACTATTGCATCCAGCAAAATCATTTCAGAGCCTATTCACATCATTTCTGTGCTCAGGAGCTCAGAAGGAGCTGAAGGACTGGTTGCTTGCTCACTGCTGAACAGAGGCCAGTTAGCTCAAAAATATTTCCCTGGTTACTGTATTGGAGACAGTGAGCCACAGCAGCCACCACTGCTGCCAGCAGCGCTCTGAGTGTATCTCCGGGACAAACTCTGCTCACAGCCGACCTCTGCCCAGGACAGCTCCCAGCCACCCTCCTGCAGCCTTCTCCAAGCTGTCACCAGCAGCTCAGTTCAGAAGCCCACCAGAAAAAGCAACAGCAAGACACCGCAAAGAGCGCAGGCTGCCCTGCAGCCCCTGCAGCACTCACGAGCCCTCCCTGGTGAGGCGCCCGGCTCCTCGCAGTCCCGCCGTGGCAATGAGGTCACCGAGGCGCAGGGTGGGGACGGACGGAGGGATGGAGAGAGGCAGCGCTCCGTGCACCAGTCCCGGATCCAGCCAACGGTGCACCCAAGAGATGAAGCTCTGCCGGAGGAGTCCGCACAAATTGCTTAGGAACAGCTTCAGGGAAAAACACTGCAGAGACCTCGGACTCGCGCCATGGCCAGGTTTAACCCCGCCCGGGGTGCAGCTCCTCTCCCCGCCTGGACAGCTCTCCACGCAGGCCCCTCCAAAGGGACATTTCGGAGGCAGTCACAGCTTGGCACAAACAATAAAGGTACAGCCCAACAAGCAACAAAACAGATTCACTTGCTCAGACTTGCTCAGATGGTAAGGCTTTCATTAAAATAACCTTAAATAGTAGGGTGTTTGGGGCCAAGGGAAACCAATAGTGCTGCTGTGAATAGCTGTCTGGAGTACTATCCCAAAGGCACAGCCACACATCAGAACATAGTGCTGTTATTTAAAGACAAAGGAGAAGACTGCACAAGACTTATGAATTTGGTAGGAAACTTGACCTCAAGTTTTGTACAGTGGAGTAATCACTTTTACGTATTTAGTTCAATGAATACTTCAGAATATAAGCTTTCAGTGCATGGAGTACACATGTGGCTTGATGAAGGTGACATCACACCTAGAGCAATCTGAAGCAACACTGGGAAGCAACATTAACATAAAGTTAACTCATAAAATTTACTGTCCCTTTACTGCCACAACCCCCAGCAGCTCAGCGCCTTTAGATACAAGTCAGTCTTTACCCAGGCTACAGTAGATGTCTCCTAGGATGTGTGATGCAATGGTAATATCTTGTTTGTTCAGTGTCTTCAGGCTCCAAAAAGACAAGTGTCATTCATTTTATAGATAGGGAAATTGAGGCACAGGAATAGGAATCCAGGTCATCAGTCAACATCAGCTTTCCCCAGCAGGAGCAGACCAAAGTTTTTTCTACAGATAGGCTACTGGACAGTGCATCTGTCTTAAGGATAATATACCCAGTATTTCCATCCTTCTCCCATCAGCTAACCAACACAAACTATGACAATGCTTATAGTATAGCATGAGAAAACTAACCAGATTTTCTACAAATGTAGGTACAAAGAAATGCTAGATCTAAGCAGAGCATCACCATGCTTGGTACAAGATACACCTGAGAGCTTATGACACCTCTAGCTTTACAGATAGACACTACTTGGTGGATAAAGGTACAACAAGAGAGTTGAAATATGTATGGATTTTACACTGTACTTCCTTTCCCAGCCTCCCCTACACTGCCTGCCAAGCAAGTGAATTAACCAGCTATAGTGGGTGTGTAATGTTACCCTCTGCTGCCTGTACCAGTATAAATGTCCACGTGTAACCAATGTACAAAACCTGTCTCCCATTCCAGACACGTTTTGTTCTCCTGGGAGCTTCCCCCCAAGCTCTGCTTGTGCAGAGCGAACTGACCACAGCCCTGTTAGCCACCGAGCCCAGCCCGGCCCCGGGGCAGCCGAGACAGCGGCAGAGCCGGCGCACAGCTGGATCCCCAGCCAGGTGTGGGGTAGCTCGCTGCCCCCTCCTGGCACCAGCCGTCACCTTCCTGCCGGGATTGGCCTCCCTGCGACACAGAGGGACAAGCGTCACATCCGTCCCAGTGGCTGATAAATGTGCCAGATGATTACAGTCTAAAAAGCACTATAACCCTGTGCATAGAGATGCTGCAGAAGTAGCAGATCCAGCCGTGGAGTTAAAAGATGAAATGCTACTCTGCAAGTGAATGTAAATTACTAACCTAATGTGGATTCAGGATATAAGGAGAGGAATGAACTCACCATGGAAGTGGCACCAAGAAATTCCTCTCAGGCCACTACATTCTCTTTGGGGAGTACTTTAAGTTTCATAAGCTAAATTTACATGTCAGACATCTTTTCATTTGGGTAATTAGTACAGGTAATTTCAGTATGCTTGGGCAAAATATCTTTGCCGAGCTCAAAAGGCTTAGTTGTGCCTCTCTCAGCAGAATAATATTTTGTACTATCCAAATATTGTCCCACCAGCATACAACCCATAGAATAGGGTAATACTGACATTTCAGTTTTTGTTCCTGGGAAGTAACTGTACTACACATTTAAGTTAACTTAAAAAAAAAAAAAAGAATAATATTCAAGGACATGATACTCTCTGGCTACAATGCAACCCAGTTTCATGGAAATAACTTGCACCATGTCAGCATCTGTCTCCACATGTTCATGTGTTCATGCCTGTGGGTGTGGGCCTCCAAAAGCATGACAAGGAATAGCTCATACCCAAGTGACTCTAACTCAGAGATCATCTCCCAGATTCTTTCACTGCAGGACCAAAGAGGACCACTAGGCTCATTGTGTTTGACTTGTTGAACACACAAGATGTTCACAGAAATTGGATTAAACCAGCATTTTAGAAAGCTCTTTAATCTTATGTTAAAGACTTCAGGCAACTGTTTCCTCTAGAGAAGGTTTAACACAATGAAACTGGCTTGTGTTTCACAGCTCCCACTTTGACTTACAGCCAGTTGATTTTTATTGTGCTTTTGACTTGAAAATTAAGTTACCACCCATTTCATCCATTCTCTGACACATGTCAGTTCTTGAGTCTAGTGGTAAAGTCAAGGGAAAATGGAACACAGTATCCCTTTACCCCTTCCCATTCCACCTCAGCTTTTCCCAATGCTAGCAAATGATGACCTCATTAATTAACAGTACCCCAATTTAAAAATCAGGTCTTCACTCCTGTAGACCTCCTCAGAGGCATCCCCAGAAGCACACTGTCTCAAGGTGTGACTCAGGAGTTTAGACAAGTAGCCTAAACTGAGCAATCCCCAGTATAATGACTCATAAGCACAGGTTCTGAATATAAATAAGGCATTGACTGTGCAAAACAAAGACATTGGGATATTCCAGCTTAGAAAAAGTTGGGGAAAAATTGCTTGGTCAATAATTCTTGTCTGTTGTAAGAGCCTGGAGGATTTTTTTTTCCCCTTGAAAATTTGAATTAACTAATAGGATCAGAAATTTGTGCAATAAGACACTTGGCATAGTCCAAATATTCATATATAGCTGGGCTTCTCCAAACAAGCATTTATTTATATTCCTTTATACTTGATCCTGAGTATCTCTGGTAGATAATGTGCAGGTGGTGAAGAAGTAAAGTCCATGTCACAGAAAACTCACTGGTCAGGCTAATCCACAGGAAAATTCAGGTAATAAAGCTGCAGTACGATTTGTTTAAAAAAAATCAATATATTAGCACAGCAGAATTCTGTCTTTAAGTGAGGTTTGATGCAGCAGAACTGGCTGAATTTGGAGAATAAGCTCTGTGGGCATAACCAGGGTGAGAGCTCTGCACAGGCACTCTCCAACCTCCCAGCATACTCAGCACCATTCTTCCCTGAAATCCTCTCCCCAGGCAGTTTACACTATAATTTAGGTAATAAAGAAAAGCAAACTGGGCTATTATATTGTGGTAGTAAGTCCCACAAGTTAACAAAACATTGTCAATTATAGCAATCTCTCTATCCATGTTTAATGCTTTTCCATTTCACTGAGTTGTTTCTTGTTCTGGTATCATGAGAGAAAGGGAAAAACATAAATACCCACAAGGCCTCTGCTCTAACTTGCCCTCTGAGAATTTGTTCTCTTGATCTTTGCAGTACTACATCTCTCTCAGAATTCTTTTAAATTTAGATCAAGCTGTGCCTTCCCTATTTCTCTCATAATTGTCTGGGCTTTTCTGATTAGGTAAACAGGGTTTAATATTTCTCAACCACAGCAGAACACACTGCATATGAATGAGAACAGGTAAAAGGAAACACAAGCATCTAAGATAATCATGTTTTCTCAGAAAAACCTCTGTGGAAAACAAAATATTTTATTTCAGCTATTCTATATACAATGAGAGCCAGCTGAAAAAACGTTATCCTCGGTCCCATAAGTAGCATTTTTTATTAAAGAGAAAAAGAAATACTGAATGCAAATAGAGCCAAATCAATTTTGAGCAATACGCAAGGAGCCACTCTGAGTCTCAAGGTATTCAGTAATACCTTCCATTTATACTTCAGATTTTGGTCTTCACACGAAATAGTCACTTTCTCCAGTAACCTGCACCTTTGTGGAAAGGTCAGTCATTTGTGAAAGGAAAGCATTTCTCATTTATTTTACTACTAAAGGTGGAGAAGCTCCAAAAAGTCCAACAAATTTCAGTCTCAATTCATTTCAGATGGGATTTCCTTCCAGAGATAGCACCATATTCCAGTACTGGAGTTCCTTTTCCTCCCTGAGCAGATGGATCTGAAGAATTGGTTTTCAACTCCAGCAGTAAGAGAGACACAGCAGTAGGACTGAGAACAATCTCCCATGATTGCTGGACAGACAGAACTGCAGCATTCCTCTGTCCTACAGAGGATAAAAGCAGAAACACTGCTAGCACAACAGACAGGTCCCCATCCTACTGGCAAGGAGCCTCTTGCCTGGTTTTGCAGTAACAGCAAAATCCTGAAAAGCTTCAGTAATAAACTGCAAACTCCTTAGTGTCAGCAGATTCAGTACCCTGATTTAAGCAGCCACCAGCCTTGAGCGCAGACGAAAAACATACATTTATTCCCCTAAAATATATAAAATCCCCTTGCAGCCCCCAAGCTCCACAGCATGCTGAGACACAGTCATAGCCAGCTCAGGATCATTCATCCATGTAAGACCTCCATAGGTGTATGATCCCCTTGGAGGACCTGAGCATCACAACAAGACAGAGGCTAACCAGGAGCATCTGGGGACAAAGGAGCCAGTTTGGCAAGAGGTGTCCTCAAGCATTAAAGGTGTTCACTAGCAGCAAGGTGACATAAATAGTCAGGTTGTGCTGAAAAGACATGTGAGCCACTGTGCAAGAATGATGCATTTAATGGTGAGAGGCTATGCTTTGCTTTCAGCCTCACTATCTGTTTCATGAGGAACTGAGGGCACTCCAACAACCATCAGCAATGGACTGGGATCCCTGCCACATCTCTGTCTGGCTTTCTGGGGGCTCCTTCCCTTTGGTTCTCATAGCTGTGCCATAACCAGCACCTTGGAGCTGCAGCTCCCAGAGTCTCAGGGTCACATCGTGGTATTCAAAATAGCACCATTTGTACGCCAGACCCCAGAGGGCTCTGTAGGCAGCTCATATAGCCTGTTGCAGGGAGCCAGGGCTGTGGAACTCTGAGCAGGCATCACTTGCCCAGTAAGGAAACTGCCCTTCAGCTGGCCCCTCACAGCAGCACTTCCTTTTTGTAAGCGTTCACTATTTTTATCCCTTTACCTGAACAGAAGCCTACAACCATACCTCTAACCACTCATCAGAACAAATCACAGTGATTCAAAGAAAGCCTTGAAAGTTGCATGATCCAGGAATGTGGAAGATCAGACTTGAACTGGAGTGGCTTGGCACAACACTGCTTGCTGTGGGGTACTGCTGATAAAAGGCAGGTAACCTGCAGGCCACTGCAAGCATGTGGCCTCTATTTCTGCTGTAATTACCTGCATGCCTTCCATATATTCTCATTATGATATCTAATACACAAGATAAAATTGCCAAAGAATATTCAAAAAGTTTCACAGGCATGGTCTGTATGTATGTCTTGGGAAAGGAAAAGGTGAAAATTGCTCCATATTTTGGAGTGCTTGAAGTACTGAGTAAACATCAGCCAATTGGACTGTAGCAACATTCCAGCTCGATCTTTAAAGTGCAGAAAGGGTACTCCCCCTAAAATGATGGTAAGTCAGAACATGCCCCAGGGATCCTGCATTGCCACTATGTTCAGAGAAAGTCAGCCCGAGAAAAGGGCAGTCAATAAGTAGGACTAAGTGGGGCAGACAGAATCCAAGTTCTCTGGGACAGATAGTCTTTCTGCCTGTGTGCTTATGCAGCACAGACAGCTAAGGGAAACTGGTCTAGTCATCAAAGTAGTAATATGAAGTAATCATAACTACATCATCAGGATCCACTTTTCATGGAGGTAGGTAATTCCCACTCCTATTTTACAAATAAGAAAACACAGGCCAAAAAAAACCCACAATGAACACAAGGTCAGAGTCAGTTCAGAGCAGGAGAAAACAACCCATGCAGTGTTGTTATGAATTCCTGTGCCACCTTGCCAGCTTCTTAGCCCCCTTCTAACACTGTCACCATACACAGAGCTGCCCCAGTGTGTTCTCACAATTCAGACAGCTCCAATACCTGCAGCTGAAGGCACTTTGTCCTCAGCAATAACTGAACTTCTGCCCCTAATGGCAGCTTCACTGGCAGAATTGAATACTAAAGCAGCAATAATGTTTTCTGCCTCACAAAATGACAACAGGCTCAGGCTGATCTGACATGCTCTCTGTTCCCTAGCAAAAAAATATTTTCCAAGGGACTTCCACCCATATTAATATGCCAGGTAGTGTCTCAACATGAGAGCAAGAGAAGGTGTTTCCCTGGGAACAGTAACCATGGCAAAGCCCTTACTAGTCTCTTCCCCTCTCTACTACAGGAAGAAAAAGAGCAGCAGATGACTGAGCTCTGCCTCCAGCAGGTCCACAGGTCCACAAAGCCATAAGCAACCTGATCAAACATTCAGGAAGGAACTTCAATGAATCCACTGTCTTTTACTGGATACCAGACATTTCTGCCCTGCTGTGCTGAACTCGGAATGCCTCAGTACAAAGAGTGCAACTGGAAACATCAGTGTTACTAAAAGGTCAGCCAAATACAACAATGCATAGGTAGGCACTGAGCCCAAAGATCAGCATGGATGGATCACCCACAGAAGCAGAAGTACAATGGACTGGCTCTGCAGTTTTCAAACCCTGACATTGTGCATTAGAGCCCTATTAAAGAAAGCATCTGCAAAGCCCAGTTTGTGAGCAGTGGCTGCAGCCGATACCCTGCTTCTGGTCTACCTCTTTATCTACAGAATATTCTCGATTTAGCAGATAGAATGCAACTCTCTTTGTTGAAAAGCTAATTAAATAATAATAAACAATTTAACTTCCAAGTACAATCATATTGCATGATTGTGGGAATCTTCATCATGCACTAGTGAACATGTTGTAAATTTATGGATTTAAGGTTTACTACATATTTATTCAAGTACAGAGGGCAAATGAAGGGGGGCTCTTTGAAAAATCTTCTCAATGACACAGAGAAAAAGTGTTCTATGATTCAGCAATCTTGATATGTCAATAGACAGCCAACAGCCTAGATTTCAAACTGCATCACTCCACTTCAGAGTTAGCATGCAGTTATCACAAATTGCTAGGTACCAGTACCTTATACTAGCAATCCCCTGAGAGTAGATTATTGCCTTGTACCTGGGCTGACTCACACAGGGCACAAAAAGCTCCATTGTGCTACTTTCCGAATTAAAAAAAAAAAAAATCTTTACAGAGAGGAAGATATTGACCTTCTACGTAGTAATTCAAGAGAACAGGGTGACAGGGTCAGCTGGGTCATGACACACACTGGTCTAGCTCTTTACATTTATTTTTAAAAAGTATATTCCATGCACAACAGATACCTACTCCTGACATATACAGAAAACTCAGTGTCTAACACCCAAATGAAACAAATATTTATTCAGAATAAGTCTAACATTGATTAACCTCCTTTAGGTCAAATCACTGAAAATATCCCAGAAATATACAGCAAGTCAAACACTGCAGTCAGACCTGAGGTAATACCCAAATCCAGCCAGCTGCCTTTAATTATCACTGACTCCTCAGAGAAAGAATTAAGACTATAATCTCTTTTTGCAAATTGCCTGGGGATGCAATGCCATTACAACTACGAGAAGATGCTATTTTGTTTAAAGATGCTACACATACCTTTCTTTGCCATGTGCTCCAGTCTAATGCATTCTCCTATAAAATCATGATAAGATTTCATTTCTCCTTCTGTTATCCGGACAGCAGTGAAAGGCAGATTCCTGGGTACCTGTTGTCCACATTTCCGACACCGAGAAGCCATTGCCACAGCTCAGGAGACTCTTGTCAGGAATCTGCTCTCTGTTTGTTAGAATCCAGCCTGATTCTTCAGCTGTCAGTCCAGCCTGGTGACTTTATCCCACTTAGTTCATTCAAGGTCACCCTCGCCAGCAGGATGTTCACCATTGCAATTGGCTAAGACTTTTATAGGCTTACTGACTGTGTTTGTTTCTCCCTCCTTGCCTTCAATATCAGTTTACTTTAATCTCTCATTCAGAATGAAAGCTGTGAACCTCAGCACAGCCCATGCCCTGAATGGCTTCCTTATCATTAATTTAAAGCTGTCTTATAAGCAACAATGAAGAGAGAAGATCCCAGAAGCACACTGCAAGATCACAGAACGACTCTTAATGAGAATGCCAGATATGTTCACAAAGAATTTTTCTTTAAGAAAATGTTTTTCTTCATGATTTTTGGTTCCTTTCAGGCTTATGATTTTGATTCTTCATCTCTGAGAATGAATTTTTTTACTTCTGCATTTCAGCTTGGATGGTGCAAGGAGACTGCTCTGCAGATCTGCTCAACCAATTACTCACACGTCTGGCAGTGGCACTGGGAAGCTGCAACTGTAGGGAAAAGCCCTCTGCTGCTGTGCACAGTCCCTGCTCATAAGATCTGATAATCGAAATGAACAGAGTAGCGAATGGAGGACAAGGGAAATATTGTTGGCAGACATGCTCTGCTAGCTGTGCAACCCCCCAACTAATTTTTCTAAACAAAGAAGTTGTATCCATTAGTTAGACACCAAATTCAGATATTTGAAACATCCATTTAGAAATCCCCTTTGGAAGGGGATGGATATTTAAGCTGAGGGTTTTTTTCCCTTTTAATAATTACCAAAACACATATCACTGGTTAGAGAGCCTTATGAAAAAAAACTAGTTATTGAGGAATTGAGTGGAGAGAGCACTCAATCCTGATACAGTGAATTTAAAAGGAGCTTTCCCTAGGATCAGCAGGGGACTGCACAGGAGATGCATAACAGGCACAAGGCCAACACTGGTGACAGTGCAAAGAATACAGTGAGAACCCAATGAATCAGGGCTGAGCTGCCACCCAGAGCCCAACTGCAGTGACCTGAGCACAGAATGAGTTTCCTGAAAGGATCTTACGCACAGATTGAGAACCTTTGCCTTCCTCTGCCTCAGTCACTAACACCTGTTGGCACTTTACACAGTGTCAGAATATCCAGTGCTGTTCAGTTTGTGACCTGCTCAGATCACAGCAGATCCCTAGATGTGGAGTGTTCTTACAAGGCTCCAATGGAAAGGCAACTCCAGTTTCCCCTCAATTGCTTTAAAGACTGTGTGGGGTAAGTTGCAAACTTTTCCATTGGAGCCTTGTAAGAACCATTAGGGAAGTTTAGTGTAGAAAAAAACTGAAAAAAACTGAAAAAAATACCTCTCTTATTCACCAACATTATAGAGATGACAAAACATAAAAACCCAACAGCAAAAAGGATCTTATTTATTCGTGAAGACCAGCAGCTCCCCCCACCTATGTATGTAGTATTCCACAAATCTAAGAAATAAGTTATCTAAATCCAATGCCACTATAAAGACTGATACACACAGAAGCTAAGAAAATAATCTGTATTCCTTTCCTGAAACCCCAGCTTCAAATTTCCCTATTTCATGATGTTTTATCTGATGTTTGAACTAATCTTTGATATCTATGCTGAAACACATTTTTATTTTGCATATACCTCAATAAGCTTCCTTCTGCCTCCCCATCTCCCAGATCTTGAATCTGATAAGCCATCAGGCATATCAGTAGTTTGACACAAAGGTTTCTTTTCAGAGCACTCTTGGTGCAATGGTAACATCCATTCCCGCGTTCATCTAGGAAATAGAAACTAGTATTTTTTATTAACTTTAATTTATTTTCTTCCAACTAATAAAAAGCAGAGCAGGACTTCCTCTCCCTCCCTTTTTAATAAAGGGCTATATCCCAGGCATTGTTTTAAACCCCAAGGAGTTAAAGGAACAAGCAGAGGAAAAAACATCTCAGTTCTTGAAATTCCTTGTAGCATACAGCATTGTTGCAATTGCAACATGCAGTTCCTGCACTAGAAGGCACTAATTCCAGTGCCATATGGCTTCAAAATCTCATTACACTGATCTGCTTAAAGTGATTTCTTAACGGACAAGCAAAACATTTTTGGTCACCTTCAGCAGAGGGAAACAATTCTGCCACTGTTGACGCACATGAACTCCCACACAAACTGCCAAAAGCAGGAGTGAGCAGTGAAGATCAAAGGACAACCTTAGCCAAGGAACTTTTGTTGTCATCTCAAAGCTGTGAAGACATCAAGTGTATTCAAGGACCATTACCATCATTAAAAAAAAAAAAAAAGGAAAGAAAATCCAAAACAAATAAAACTGCAGACAAAAAGAAACCCCCAAGCCAATGACATCACTGCTGGATTAGACAAGATTCTCAAAAGGTCAGGAGAGAAGCAGAATCTTCACAGGCCAAGCAGTGGGCACGAATTGTTGCTGCAACTGCAGGGTTTATTTTACCTGGCTCTCTTGATCTCTGCAACTAAGAGCAGATCACCAAGAACAGAAGGCATTTCTGTCCTGCTAGGTCTCTGCTTGACAAGATAAAGAACAGATCCCAGAATTACTAAAGTGTAGCTGGCACAGGGGTACAGAGTAGCTGGATCCAGGGTTCAGGCTTGGATGCAAAGTTATACCAGTCTTGATGATGAAAATGGTTACAGATCTATGTGAGACCAAGAGCCTTTCTGAGTAATCTACCCAGAACATAAATGGCTCTTGGCTTAGAGTCATGTGAATAAACTGAGAGACAAGTAAATGCAAAAGAAATACAAGAGAGAGACACTGGATAATGCAGAGAAGGCTGTGATCTATAAAACCAGTCTTGTCAGATCCCCATTCTCCAGCTCCTAAACCCTATAACCAGTGCATGGCCACAGTCTTTGTGTCATGACCCTCCAGCAGCACTGTGACAGCTGGAAAGGACAGACTGAACTGTAACAAGGGAACATGTTTTCTCCTCTCTGTACTCTGCCATTGACACACTGAATCACCTCCAGGGCATGGTAACCCTGATCCTTGCTGTCATCCAGAGCACTGCACTGGATTCACTGCACTATTCCTCTTTCTTTCCCCCTTCACCTTTTTCCCCCTGCAAGGAACCTCTGAAGCATCCCCAGTGCAGAACGGCTGCTGGATCCATGCAGCCAAGACCACCAGGACAGCTTCTTTGCCTGAGGAGCAGCTGTGCACATTCCCTGATGAAAACAGCTTTTTTTTTTTTTTTTTTTTTTTTTTTTTTTTTTTTTTTTTTTTTTT
>QUSF01000026.1:5550275-5588732 GCA_003676055.1 Chloebia gouldiae
GCCGGGAGCGGGTCTCTCTCGGGTCTCTCTCGGGTTTCTCTCGGGTCTCTCTCGGGTCCCTCTCGGGCCGGGAGCGGGTCTCCACCCTTCGCCCTCCAGCGGCTCCTCCGCGAACAGGCAGCGCTGGCAGCGCCTGAATCTCTCCAGCAACGGAGAGCAGCTCCTGGATACCAAACCCGGCAGAGCCATCACATCTCCTGGAAAAGGCGCTTGAAGGAGAGAGGCTCCTCTGCCCAACTCTGTAACATCCTGCCTTTCAGTTGATCCGGGAAGGGTCCGGCCCTATCCTTGAGGACCTGGGACAGTGGGAACTGCAGTGTCAAACGGCGCTGCTGTGCCCTCTGCTGCCCTTTCCCCCGCGGCAGCAGCTGCTCTGGCACAGCTGCTTCCTGGGACCAGCCCATGAACACACCCCGTCCCCCGGCAGCAGCCCTGCTCTGCTGTCCTGCTGGAAAGAGGATTCCGTGGATAACTCCTTATATTTCATTTCTGCTTCCCATCGCTGGACTGGGAACACCTCGCACAGCAGTGACACCTCAGCTCTGAAGGGGACAGTGAAGCAGGCAGTGTGTGGCCTGTACAGAGCTGTTGTTGCAGATATTGGGGTATCTGCACAAACTATCACTGACAAGCTCCTCTTTGCTCCATCCAACCACTTCTGCTCTTCACAGGGCACTTGCTGCCAGCTCTCTGCTCCCATTCAAGATAAAATTATGCACAAGGCTCTATGTAGAGTCAGAGTGTAATTCAACATGATCCAAAATGACAATTGCATATTGCTGAAACTGCATTCTCCCCTAGCTGAAAACAAAAACAGGAAGATAGATTTTTATGAGCTATCAACAAAAATTACTAAAAAGTTTACCTCAAACTGAACTGTGACTTCAAAGCCAGCTGTGAAGCCTTTCCAAGTTTCATTAATGTAGAAAGGGAAGAGATACTAGACACAGATAACAGTACAAATATCTGAGACAGATGAAGTGGTAAGAATAGTTTAGGATCTCTTATTAAAAAAAAAAAAAAAAAAAAAAAAAAGGAGGTCTGTTTTCACAGGATAAGCTGATCATCATTACAAGAATTAATCAGGTTTTCCTGGGAACCTTCACGCACTAACAACTGGCATGTAATTGCCAGAGCTCTCGGATCAGTTATGCACCTGCTTACAGCTCAGGGTCATGCTAAGGCCACAGCTATTTCAGTTTGAAATAACCTTTTCTCTTGATGTTGCAAGATCAATAGTATGGCTCCTAGGTATGTCATCAGCTTTGGCTTTTATGCCGCAAACAACAATATTGATCCCTTCAAAAATTAAGCCTTGACTTCAGAGACCTCTGAACCACAGTGTAATGGATAGCAGTGAACTTCAGACTCAAAGGGGGGAAATATTTATAGTCATGCTTTGTTTGGTGAAGGATTATTGATTGATAACAAGAAGCAAACTCTCCTGATATTACTACTAGCCACAGCAATTTGGGTGAGAGTATGAAATCCATACCAGACAAAAATGCATTTGAAGTGTTGAAGTTGTAACATATATGATTAACAGGCAGCATATTCAAACTTCTCACATCCAAATAATCAAATTTAAATTTATCATTGCTACTAGAGCTGCATGTGTTTACTGTGGTTCTTTCCTCAATACCTGTCTGTCAGCCTCTGCACTTCCATGGAAAGTTATAATTAAACTGGAGATATTGCAATAATAATAATTGGAGATGCCAATAACTGTGGTCTAATTGCCTACCTATGAATAACTAAAATTCTTATAGGTTTTGGAATTTAAAGGTAAAAGTCACTCTCCTAAAATATTGAAAAACACCCTCTCTGGGTTTAGATTTTCTTCACCTCTTCACATTGAACCTGAAGTGGTTTTCCAATGTAAAATGTGAGTACAAAATCTCTGAAGCTCAAGGCATGTAAGAGGAGAGTCAGATTCTATCAGCAGCTGTTGCCAAGCAGCCCACAATGCTGTACATCAGCATTGTTTGTCTTGTATTTATGTCTCAGAACTGCAGATAACTGTTCTTGTATTTGGGGCCAGCTGTAGACAATTCATTGCCCAAGGGAAACTGAAAATCACACAGCTCACGGTCATGCAGAGGAAGCAAGAGCTAAATGGTTTGCAGCCCCTCATATCTCGTTGCCCTGGGCAACAGTCTGCACAGTGAAAGTGGCAGATTCAGCCTTCCTCATATGAATTCTGTAATTCATGTTGTTTATATATGGATTGATACTATGACAGCCCCTCTGTAGTACTATTGGGCTGTTCACGCATTAGGTGATACGGGTGCGTGCATAAACAGTCTCAGGATAAGAGCTGCTGGTTTCCATCCAAGATCTTTGAGACACAGATGGAGGTATCTGGAAGCACAGAGATTACAGGTTGCACTCACGGATGTGGGGAATCTGAATCCAGATCCTCTCAGCATGGCTTTCCTTGAGCTGTGACAAACTAACTCAGATCCTCATATGAACCCAGGACAATGCTGACAGTAAGTGCTAACTCTGTGCTGCCTCTTATAACTATTTGCAGCAGGGGCTACAGCTGGGTCAGCTACAGTTGAGTGCACTCAGACAAAAATATCTGGTCCCATAGAGTGCTGAGTACCAGCAGATCCCCATATTCACACAAAAATAAAGAGCTCTTTGCACCTTTCTGGATCAGAGACACTTTGTTGTAATATTGATGACAGATCATTTCCCATCACCTCTTTGCAATGTTTCATAGGTTTTTGACTTCTGCAGAAACCTTTAACCTTTACTCCCATGCTTGAGTAATCCAGGTCAGGAATCAGTGAATTTTAAAATCAAAATAACATTGGACTAATGTCACTATAGGACTGTCCTATAGAACTTCATCTGTGTTGCATTAATGTACCTCTGGCATCAGAGAAGCTCTGCAGATAGAAGAGAGGGCTGGGCTAACTGCCTTGAAGGGCCCAGCAAGCCCCTGTGTGCTCAGAGCAGGAGAGCTACTACAACATGGTAGTACCTTGTACAGGAGCCAAACCATGGGCACAATCCACCTTTGAGACAGGCAGAATAATGGTACTGAAATGAGTAACAGTCTCCGTGAAGGCATGGACACTCAGTGCTTTGGCTGTGCTTGTTCAGCTCCTGAGTGCCCAAAGAGGACTCAAAGGTCATGATAGCAGTGATTTTGGAACAATGCATTTTCAACAACATGCCAAACACAATGCACAGCAGGTGCAAACCTGCTCTTGAGCAGGAGTGTGGGTGTATGCATGTTGTGCTGGCAAACAAAATAGACAATGATTTCATGACAGCATGGATTATTGATCCTGGTAGCCTGTCCTTCCTCTGGCCATTTTTTTGGGGGGGATATTTTACTGTACTGCAATTTTACTGTCCCTGCAATTGTTAGAAAAGATGGAGACAGGACACAGCAGCTTTGTAACCTAAATCTTTGGGTCCATGGAAATTTATGATTGTCTGTCTCAGTTTAGGACTTATTTCCATACTACAGTGCAGGAAATATTCTAATAGAAAACAGGATGAATGCAGAATAATATTCAGAATAATTCATTCATGATAAATTATTTGCAGGCCTCTGCTGAAAAGGCACCAGCCTTCTGCAAAGCTGCACTGCAAAAGACAAGAAGTAAGTGCACATAAATGTAATGTACTTCACCCTTGAATGAATGCTGTTGCTTGAGATTTTACCAGCCTGAATTCACATGCTGGCCATGGCCCTCCTCCAGTACATGAGCTCAATCATTCCTCAGAGGCAGCTTTTGGACTCACAGATGTTATCTGTGTTGTGCTTACATGACAGTGGATCTTGAAGATGCTGTGATCTCAACTCAATTGTCCCCTACACATCTGTCCCACGCCAAAGTGGAGCCTGCTGTCCTTTGCTCCACTAAACTCGAGAGCTTTTTACAGTGTTCCTGCTCCCTAAGCAGTACCTCCTTCCATGCCATGACTTACAGATCACTTAAGGTATTTACAACTGATGTTTTTTCATCTATGCATGTAAGAGTTGGCTGTTTTTTCACCTTATCTCTCTTCTGTTCCTTGGTTTCAGTTCTGGCAGCATCTGCTGCACTGGTTAGTGTGAGTCATTGATTGGGAATGATCCATGTGCCATGTTATCTCTTTCAGATCATTCTCCAACATTTTCTCATGTGAGCAGGATCAGGCAGCTTTGCAGAGAACTCAGATTGCTGCCAGTCATTGACCCACTGACCACCTGGGGCAATCCAGATGTTACTGTGCTGAGCTCTAAAGGGAGGTACAAGAAGCCTGGCCAGCCTGGCCTTTAGCCTGGCCTTTTAACAGCATTAACACAAAACATGTATGGTTTCTCTTCTCCCAAACACTTGAATACAAGCCCAGCTCTGAAGAACAGGAGAAAATATACACACAGGACTAGTATCATGTACCACACACTGCACTGTCAGGATTATTTTAGCAGTCACCTGGGCCCCATTCAGAAAAGTTCATCCTAGATCAAACACTAAGTCCAGCCTTGGGACTAAGAGAGGCCTCAAATGTTCAGAACATGGGAAAGAGTGACAGCAATGGAATTGATTAGCTTATTTTCTACTCAATGAGATGACCTGGTGCTGCAAGTACCCTCCCAAATCCTGATCCTGTTTCCCTCAGGGAGAAGTCCTCTCAGGGGAACTCTTGCATTTAGACACCATATGGAAGGCGAGAAAAAGGAATTAAATAAAAGATGAGACAAGGGGTAGAAAAAGGTCCTTGTATTTAACGAGCTGCCAGACAACGTGATAGATGTTAGCTTAGTTTAATTTCCAGTGAGGCCATCTGAGCTCCCCTATGCCACAGAGATGGGGACAGGGGCTCCTCTCTGCCTCCTTTTGGTCCTATTTGCTTTTTAAGCTTGGGCTTTAGCAATGCAGAATGCAGAACTACTGCCTGCCCTGTTAGCAAGCAATGACTTCTGCCAGCACTAGCATTTCTCATTATGCCTGTCTCAGAGACCTCACACAGGAGGAGGTTCTGCACTTGCTTTGCTCTGGAGATTCCTCCCACTTCCTCCTTCCAGGTAACTCTGGCTTGCCCTGGAGTGTTTAAGAGCAGACCTGGAAGTGCCACGGTCTGACTAGCTTATTGAATGATGGTACCATTTTCCCCTTGCTTTTGACCTCATTAAGCTTCCTCATTCTTTATTAAAAAAATTTTGTTTGATAGCCAACCCTCTCCCTACCCCCAAAAAAACAACCAAAAACCAAAACCCCAGGACCCAGCAAAAGACTACTATATAGTGTTAGCAAGAGCCTTTTCTGGAAGTCAGAGGTTTCTGCTTTCTGCTCCACTAAAACTGCTAATAGAGGGATAACAGGCCTGAAGCACAGGAAGCATCAGGAAAATCATGAGAAGAGCTGACCCAAACAGACAGACTTCCTTTAGGCTGAAGCATGTATCCTGGAATAACTAATTTGAGTCCCAATTATTTTCCAGGCACTAAGAAATGGACTGCAGAAGCCAGTAGAGCTTTTAAGAACCTGGTGTCTGGCAAGCACAGCTGTGGAAGGGACCATAGGAATCACGACTACTAACAGCTAAACTTGGATCCTGCCACCTGACTTTCCTTTACTAATTTCCTTGTGTGTTAAACACTGCTCCATGCCAGCAGGCAAACACCTACAAGTCATTACTAGGTAGATTAGAAAATAAAGGACTGCTGTAGCATTAGATTTAACAGCAGCAATGCAGAGGCTTTTGAAAGAGAGAGTGACTGAGAGATTGACAGATTGGATCACACCTCAGGTCCACCCAGCCTAGTTCCCTGTCTCCAACAGTTGCCATCACAACATGCGTGAGTAGAAAGTGTGAAAACCTTGCAGTAAGCAGATGGTGGACAGCTACTCCTATTCCCTTTTCTCCCCCACATCCTGGTCTCTTCCTGGCATGAGAATGAAAGCTCAGTGTGTAACAGCCAGTTTTGGGGAGGGTATCAATAAATGAGAAAACAGGGCTGTAAGCAGCCTTTCAGTTCTTTGGGGCTCTGTATGGCTCTCCTTAGGCACACCACTCTGAAAGAAATTAGCAATAGTATCACACCCAGATATTGCAAGGTTTTTCTTAAATCCTTTCAAGGATGCCAGGATGACATCCCATATAAAAAAGTATTCACCTAAAATAAAAGATGGAATGTAGAAGAGGGACATCTCTGAGCTGCTCTCTCCTGAAACTGAAGCAGCCTTAATGCATGCCAGTGTTTCTGGGAAGCTCTTTAGTCACCTCTGTCTTTCTGAACATGAGGCCAACCTATCACATAAATATTTTGCCTTTAGACAAACTAGTGTTCTGGATCCCAACTCATAGCAGTTTCTTACAATCTTTATTTCTGATAATGTCTCTGCAAACCAGATTAGAATGTGAGCTTTAAATAAGTCTGTGGTACTTGCAATATTCTACATTTTGGAAAGTGCACCAGGTACATCTGCACATTTTTCATGAATTTCTCTAAGAGCTTACTTTCCACTTTTTCATGTGACTTCATGTCAATCTTCAGATACAAACTTTGCAGCATTAGCAAAACACTTATAAACAGTTTTATTAAACAGTTTCCAGCTTTCAGTGAAACAACTGCACAGAATAGGCTATATAGAATGGGGCAAAATTAATAACCATAATCTATGAACAAAAAAGTAAACAAGTAGCTTTTTTAAGCTGTGAAACTAAAAAAGTTAAATTGTTATTATATCTACTTTCCCACATTTCACCCTGTCACATGGAATCTCTGAGGTCTAATAGAATGAGCTTATTTCCCTTGTCTTCACTATTTTAATCTTTCTCTTCAGATACTATTTTTATACTTGACATGAATTCAATATTTTTTACCTTTGTCACTTCACCACATTTGGTAAAAACTGGTCAACAGTTCAAAAGCTTTACTGGGGTACAAAGATAAAGACACAGATAACATGATCAAAGCTCAATTTTTTTACAGAAATAGGTTAATGGGGAAACTTCACCCTACCATTTCTCATAAGCTTGAGATCCCAAGTAAATTTAGCAAACCCATTTCTCCAGTTTTCTATTGTCATATATTATTGGAAATGCAGTGATCAATGCCCCTCCCATGCCTGTATATTATTTTGAGTGAGGAAATCTGGTGTGCTGTGGTCAATGGAGAGACCACTTTCCACTTGCTGTGCACCAGAAATCCCTAAGTAGGACAGAGACACAGAATCCATGGTTCAAAAAGAGTTCCTAAAATGCATGAATGCTCTAAAACAAAGGCAAGAATTTTATGCTGCAGAGGAATTTGATTTGATTTAAGCCTTTGCATAGGAGTAGCAAAGGGTCTATTTGATATGGTACCTCAAAAGTTAACTTCCTAAAAGATCCCTTTTTTGTGTCCTTGATGTCCACAGAAGCATATGAGAAACATTTCAATTGTCTGTCCAGCTGTGACATATTAGATTATTTGTGGCTTTGTAGCATAAAGCAGATTGTGAGTTGTGATGCTTAGCCACTGGCCTCGGACAAGTGCCAACTCTGGTTATTCCATTCTGCTGACCTAAATTCCTCTCACACAGTCAGGTGGATGCAGTATCATCCTTTGCTTCCTGTCCCAAATTGCAACACAACTTCTCTTCATACACACAGGTACCTTACACCGCTCCTCAACTCTGGTGGTTAAGCCAAGAGTGATAGGAATTTACATACCATGGTTAGATAGGAATTTTAAGTCCAGAGATATCAATTCTAAACTAAATTCAGTCAGTGACTTTACTTTTGATTTCCATCAAGCTGTTTGAATTCCTTTTTGTTTGTTTTTTTTTCATAAAATGAGAGAGTGTGGAAATATGAGTATAATCAGATGAAAGCTGACACTAATATATGGAGTTATTTCTTGTATATAACATTTGTGCAATGTAGTGGTTTCTGCAAATTCACATCAGTGCCTCTCCTACCAGGGACACTGACAGTCAGCTCATCTGGGTCCAGTGAACACGCGAAGGGGAGGAACTCTTACAACTTCATTGAGAATTATAGGGAGCCTCTAACAAAACCCCATCTCCCATCAGCTGTGTAATTCTTTATTGGAAAGAGAGAAACCAAGCTGCTGACCTTCTGAGACAGTTCACATTGGATCTGGCAGCTCCATCCTATCATAAAATCATTTTAAGAAAAATATCTGCAGAAAATGGGGCACTGGGTGGTGGTGCCTGTGTGTGCAGCTGTGCCCAGAACGTTGCTCACACATAGCAAAGCTGGCATCAAACTTCTGGGGGCCAACTGCCAAGTGTGGGTGTGTAGTGAGAGCACAAAGGCCTATTCCTGTGGGATTTGCAGGCTGGAAGAGCTGTACATGTTCCCACAGGCAAACAATCCTGCAGTCAGCACCACCCTGCAAAGCTCTTCCCTCCCCACCACAGAAGAGCTCCCACCTACCCAAAGGACACACTTTTTCCAAAATTGTTGAGTGTTTCCCCAACACCTCCCAACAAACAAGTTCAATGTAAGTAGGATAAATTAAAAAAAGACTCTTGACGCAGTTTTGGTAACAAGATTGGGTAGTGTTGCTGCTAAATCACAGATAGTAAGCAGAAAGCTTGCTAGCATTCACAAACTACTCCTGTCCTAGGCACCTGTGGTGGCCCCATTACCTCATCCACACCAGGACAGTCAGGACTAATCCCAGGGAGGCTGAGGGAGCACAGGGCTACTTAAGAGATCTAATTTGGTCCTCTATTGTTTTACACTTTGTGGAGATGTGCTATCATGCAGGTTGGTACTAGAAAAGTACCAAGTTAAGAGAGCTACTGTGGAGCAGGAAAATATCTTCAAAGCTTTGATTTTGACCCAGGTGAGGTAGGTACTGTATATATGAAGTCTGTAGCAGGATAAGAAGCTTTTATTGCTAGCACATGAACTGTGTAACACAACATGAGTCAGCTAATGAGGGATCAAAGCTTTTGCCCAGGACAGATAAGTTGAGCCCCAGGCAATTAATTATGTGACACTCTTATTGACACATTAAAAATAAAATGGCGTGTCATTACTTCACACAGACCAAAATGATTCTATAAAGGTTTTATTGAAAAGGTCTTTCTTTTTAACATTCCCATAAAGTCTTGTTCGGCATTTCACAAATTTTGTGAATAAATTTCTTCCCTCCTGCTCTTGGGTGAGCTGGGAGCTGTGCTCCCAGCCAAGAGCTGGCTACATTCTAGAGAATTTGAATCCCACCAGTCCAAGTGGCAATATGAGAGTGAGAGATGTAAAAATACCAAACAATATAGATGGCCAGGGATCCCCTCAGTTTGCTAAGGCTGAGAGCCCTTTAGTTGTTTGAGCTGTAAAGATTCCCAATGAACATGCAAGAGATCTCTGCAGCTTCCGAGGAATTATATTTCCAATGAACTACAGCTGATTCAGCTAAGGCAGCCATGTTAGAATTTGTGATTCATAAATATCATCATCATGGGTTGGGAAGAAACATTTTCCCTTTAGCCAATAACAAATATTTTAATGTTCCTTTCTTATAGTTTTGCACATGATTCAATAAAAAATGAACTCTGTCCACAAGAAGGCAGGCAGACTCCACAAGTAGGATCTGATTTGTAGGTTTCAAATGGCTGGGGTAATGGTGGAGTTATCCTTCCCTGATGGAAGCTGATCAGCTAGGCTCCTGCCTCAGTGTGGGATGGAGAAAACACCACCATCCATGATCTTCGCTCCTCTCCTGAGGACTGGCCTGCTGGTTGACCTCCAGGAAACCAGTAAGACTCTCTAGCAGCAGCCTCATGACCCAGAAACCTCTCTTGAATTTAGCAGAGAACAGGGAAAAGGCTCATTAACATTTCTAGTGTCCAGAAATACTTCCTATTAGACAATAGTATATTACACAGTAGGTAACATAATGCTGTGTTACCTCTAACAAATACCTTCTGATTTCAAGGAGAGTCCTTAACAGGATGATGGGACATGCACTGAGTTTAACAAGAAAACATGAAGACGTACAAATCTTTTTGGGTCTCCTGAAATACTTAATTAAAAAAAAAAAAAGAAAAGGAATATTGAATTCCAAATCTTCATTTAAAAAATGTGAATTCATGTGATTTCATGTCAATCTGAATTTGCACAATTGCAAAGCAATTCATGTTGGCATTACTGGGTCAAAGAACCTGCTGCTGCAAGCTCTCCTGGCAATCATGTTCTCTCCCACAAGCTCCTGCTGAGGTTATTCTGGAAAAGATTTTGGAGAGATGGGGCCTGGTCCTAAATATTTTATTGACTTTGAATCTGATTTTGTGCTATTTCTTTAGGCAAGATACTGATTGCATGTGCTCTATTAAACTTAGTTCAGCTGCCATAGCTAATATCAAACCAAAGAATAATGTTGGTCTAAAACCTTATTTATATATTCTCTAAAAGCCAAATTTTGGTCACACGCTGTTTCATATATAGATTGAACAAAGCCAGTGACAAAGGCATTTCAGGAACTTGTACAACATCTTCGGCATTCACAGCACACAATCCATTGCAATCACTCACAGCTATAAAATTTGCTCCTATGCAATTCAACAAAAAATGTTCTGTTCTCTTTATGTGATGCAACACAGCTGCAATCTGCTTTAACTCAACTGTAGGTAACAAAAAGGGTCACAAAGGCATTTCTCAGCTGATATTTTAATCACCAGCATCTCCTGCTGTCTTGCTAGTTTCAGGTTCCTCAGTTCTTGGTCATGCAGTCAGTCCCCAATGCCAGCAGGTGGGCATCCAGCCCAGATACATAAGGATGTCAGTGCAAAGTATAGGGCCTCCCCTGTGTTCACTAGCATTTGAATGTTAGAAACAGGAAAATCAAGCCTGACAGAGAAAAGCTTTTCAGATCCTGTCCCTGCCCTAGCACCATCCAGAAATCCTGAAACAGCAAAGGCCATGAAAAGATTCTCTGAGAATGGGCTGCTATTCCAGCATCACAAGAAAATGCACAGCACATTAGCACTGCCGTTGCTCCAGCATCCTCCCACACCCACTTTTCTCCACCACCTCCCTGCAAGAACTGTGCTCGGGTATTTTACACAGATCACTTCACAGGTAGGACACGCTGCTCTTACTGTTCTTGCTTTTCAGAGAAAACATGCTTGAAAAACAACCAACAAAAAAAGGCTGTGTAATTGCCCAAAGCCGGGGATTCGCAGTCTGCTGATGGGTCCTATTTCACACACAGGTGTGATACTGCCACACAAAGGCAGCAGCACCTCCTGGGGGAACAGGGGCCCCCAAATCCACACAAATGTAGTAAGAAGAAAAATGAAGATGCCTTACCCACATGGGTGATAACCGTAGTCAGTCGCTGGGTGAGCTCCTGATGTGACATCTCTTCTTCCTTTAGCCAAAAAAGCATTTCACACAGGGAACTACACAGCATCCAAAAAAAGATGCACCCAGAGTGGGAGGCTGCACACTCACTGCCTCACTTGCACACAAAGCAAGGACCACTCCCACGGCACGGCCCTTCCAGCTCTCACATCTTCTCTCAGCAGCTCACCTCTTCCAGTTCGCCGCCATCCATACATGGACCTTGAAAATCTCCTTCCAGACGGGGACTTTGCCCCCCTTGACGGAAGGAAGGGAGCAGGAGGGGGGAAATATAAAATGGGGGGGAAAGCAGACGAGTTGATTGCTTATGGCTTTTTTTCCTCCCTTCTCCCGCGGATGAGGCAAAGGATAAAAAGACGAACCAGCAAGCAGATACCTTCCTCCAGGGAGACTTTTGGATGGTGATGCTGCGAGTCAGGGAAAAATCCTGGAGGTAGGAAT
Organism: Chloebia gouldiae; assembly: GCA_003676055.1. Taxonomy (NCBI): domain Eukaryota; kingdom Metazoa; phylum Chordata; class Aves; order Passeriformes; family Passeridae; genus Chloebia; species Chloebia gouldiae. The sequence continues at coordinate 5,562,051 of QUSF01000026.1, forward strand.
GGCATCGGGAGGAGTGGAGCTGGCAGGAGAGCTCTAACAGCCGCAGCTGCTCTGCGACGCTCCCTTCACCAGCGTGCCTGGGAGCGGAGAACAACACGCACACAGCCTCCGATGCTCCCCCTCGGCCCCTGGGGCCCGAGTGCCTTGCAGGCTGTCGTTGAGTGGAACCCCGCAATGTCTCCAGAGATCCTCCTTCCACCCCCTGTTAGAAGCCCCTGCCTGCGGGGCCGCTTCCATGGAGGGGGAGGGGGGCACTGGGCGTTCTACGTGGGTTGTGGCCAGAGGCTTTGCTGCTCCACCTGCACGGACGGGATCCCTGGCTGAGCCCACAGGACCCTCTCCAGCTGCACGTGTGCAGGCAGGGTGCATTAATCAGCCGCGGGTGCTGGGCAGGGCTCACCTGTGCTCGTGGGCAGGTAGGGAGGCACGGGTGGCCCTCAGTGGCCAGAGCAGGTCTGCGGGGAGCAGCTGTCCCCCTGTGCCTGCGACACAGCTGAGCCTTGCCCGGAGGCTTGGCTGCCATGGGGCAACGGGAAAGCTTCATCAACCCTGCCGGCCACAGATCCCAGCTGCGATCCGAGAACAGGGAGGGTAAGGCAGGCAAGGAAGAGAGAAAGGGCAGGACAAGACAGGGATTTGTATGTCTTCATTCTGTCCCTCTTTGCACCTCATCCTTGGAAGCCTACCTGAAACTCCACACAAGGTAATTCCAGAAACACGGAAAATTTACTGCACAGCTGAAATGGAAGAAATAAAAGAGAAGGGTGCAGCTGCCTTCAAGATCTGCTCTATTCCCACAGAATTGACTCAGCTCTAAATCCAGAACCCTACCCATCCATAGAGTTTTGCTTAAGTCCACCTTCTAAGCATGCCAAAGAACTTGACAACATGTATGTCCAAAGCTGGGGCTGTAAAACATCCCTGTGGACGTGTCAGATCTTACAGCACAGTTAGTGAGGCTGTCCTGGTTTTGCAAAAAGATTTACCTCTGTGAAGAGAAAATCCTATAATCAGCTGGCTGACCTAAAAGCCAGTCTGAATACCTGTGCTGTTGTCCTCATTTTTGGATGACTGACCAACTATGCCAAGAGATTCCTTGCATACTTCTGTTCAGTTAGTATAACAGCAAATCTGTCTGAAAACATGAGGAGGATGACTTTAGAGCCACCCAGTAGGCAACATTTTTGGATTAAAGCAAAAGCCATTTTTTTTTCTGAGCTCCAAATTTACTACCTATCTAGGCAGTAAAGGTCACACTGCAAAGGCCTCGACTAATGTTAAAAGGATTCCCCCAACCAGGGAAGAGATGCCATCACTGGGGAAAAAAAAGTATGTGGGAAAGAGACTGACATCTAGCTATATTTTTGAGGGATTTGAAAGGTCTGGGATGTTTTTTTTTTTTTTCCTGAAGGGTCACAGATGGCAGGTAGGAACATAGCACTAGAAAAGTCATCATGTTTCCAGACACTTAAATTATTTTTTTAATTTTTTTTTCTTCAGGAACAGACACTGTATAAGCCCATTCATAAAGTAAATACACTGAAAAGCAGAGTAAAGGATTTGCTCTCACTACTCCTACAGCAAGGCTGTTCAAGAACATCAAGGATAACTAAGAGCCTTTGTCTAATTTCTAGCTAGATTAATTCTCAGCTATTTTAAGACCATATGCATCAGTATTCAGCATCAGTAACTGCAGATTTGTGAATATTTGCTATTTTAAGATCCCTTTTCTCTTATTATTTGTTCTTGCTATGTTAATCTGCTTTCTAGCTTTCCAGCACACCTTCAATAGCTTTTGAACTTGTCAGTCAATTGCAATCGGGTTCAAGAGTGAGGAATTTTCACAAGTTCACTGAAATTCAGCCAGGTGCACAATGTCTGAAAGAGGGAAGGATGCAGTAGGGACTCACTAATTAATCCTGGCTGCTCCCTGCCCAGCTTAAACTGTGGGGTGGGTTACATGGGATCAGTCCAAAGCTAAATGGGATTCAGCCCAAGTTATGGTGCTGTCCCTTCTTTATGATGTGAGTGATAACAAAAAAAAAAGGGGGGGAATTATGGTGGGAAGGTTTGGGCGGCCAGACACAGCTATGGGATAGCAAACTCCATTTGTTTTACCAGTTACAGGATAATTTCTTTACACTGCCAAGATTCAGTGGTGCCCGCATTAGAAAAACGCTACTGTTTGGTCATTGTGCATATTGCCATTACAAATTCCCAAACGGAAGAGCCACTGGATGGAAGTAAAAAATATTGCAAAAGCATGGGTGATCCACAAACCCAAATTGAGAAAGGGAAAAAATAGAAGCCTAGACTATAGGGATCTCTTGGAGACACAGAGAAATGAAAGCCCTGTATCTGTCACTTGAGGAATGGTTGAAAGTTGCTGAAGAAACTTAGTCTATCAATGAGGTGGTAACAATTTCCAGTGCAGGGAATTTTTTTTTTTTTGTGACATTGAGCCAGTACTTTTACAATAAATACTGTCTTCCCCTCTGAAAGATAAAAGCCCTTGCTAATAAACATGTGGTAGAGGTACAGAGGATGATGATTTACATTCCAGGCAGGAATTTCACTGAAAACAGAATTAGGGACTGTGAAAACACCACGGTTTCACTGCTAAGATGATGGCCAACAGGCAAAACAATTTGATTTTTCCATAGAATGACAGCCTGACAAATCACCAGCTCTTTATTAGATCTTGAATCAAACATCTGAGGCCAAAGCTTTGTAAGCAATTCTAGTAAGCAGTAAATTGCACACTGCTAACAAAAAGTGTTTATAAGACTCTATGGCCTGACCAGTATAAGGGGAAACCCTCAAAGGGGAAAAAAATATCTTTTCTTCTTTTTCATCTTATATAGCTATATATCTTCCTTCTGTCACTAAAAACCATTTAGTCAACTGAGTCTGAAGGGCCATTGAGAATTGAAATGAGATCCATCCCTGAAACTAACCTATCTTCTTCACTGTCTTGATTATTTCCATTTTCTCAGTCCTACATAACCTTCACAAATTCACCCATCTTTTAGTTTTTCATGAAAATCTCCTTTCAGAGCAAGATTACAACCATCTGATGTACAGAGTGCATCTGAAGACATTTCCATAGCAGAAATATAGGCAGGCTGATGGAATAACAGAGATGTTTAAAAGCCCTCTACCAAGTTGCTTCCTTTGAAATCTTTGGTACTACTTTGCTATCATACCCCTTCCTTGTCTCTAGACTGACTGATCCCTGTATCAAAGGCTGCAACTCTGTTACTTTCTGGGAAGAACTAGAACACTTTTGGCACAATTGGGAAAGGTAATTACACTGTCACCACTTCTGACTGGCTATGGCAGTACCTTACAACCGCAGCACATTTCCATTAGTAGAAGAAACTGTTAAGTGAGTCAGATACTTCTTTGATTCACATGAAAAGAAGGCACCCAGAGTGCTGCTTCCTTTCTGGAACATCAGTCACATAGTAATGGAAAATAGCACTCCATATTTTAAGTTTTCTTACTTTTATTCTATTTGGAACACTTCAGCCAACAGTGCTTTTGCTTGGCTTTTAAGAGAGTCACAGTGCTGGTGCTCCTCTGCTGTTCCCAGCTTTCCACTGGCCTCTTGGTCAGCTCCTGTGACAAATCTGGGCTTCTCTGCCAAAACTTGCAGGAACACTTTTCTCCACACACAGCTCCCCTGACAACGCCTGAGGCTCTACCCTCACACTTAGCCTCTCACCTAAGCTCTGCAAAGCCTGACCTGCTTTGCCTCAGATGCTGTTTCAGTTACTTGAAAAGGAGCACATTTCCTTGTAAAATCTATTCTGAACAAAAAGAGGCCACTGAAGACACAACACTAGTTTTAACACAATTCTCTGCTCCTCCTGTCTTCCTTCCCAATTGTAAACCTTTTTGTCTACATCATTTACATCAATCATTCACTTTCTGTGCTCCAGAGCAAGTGTCCTGACTCAGGCTGGGCCAGTGGCCCATCTGTGAGCAGGACCATTCATATGCCCTCAGGGAAGAGTGCATGAAAGAGGCCACTTAAAGAAATTATCTCTCTCCAGTATTTCCCTGTCAGATTGCAGTGATCTCTGGTTCAAGGATATTCTGAACTTAAGTCTGCATATGACTGATAATATTTAATACTCTATTTCTTCAAGAATCCGTCTAGCTATTTTTAATCAACTTATAATTTTGATGGCCATAAAGTTTGATAGTAACAAGACTTGCAATTTAAATATGCATTGTGTGAAAAAAACTACTTCATTTGTTTTTAAATCTGTAGCTTAACAGTTCCATTTCAGGCCTCTGATTTCTGTGTCTTGAGAAGAGATGGATAGTTTCCTATTTGCAGTATTCACCTTAGCCATGAATTTTTATGCAGTGATCATATCCCATAGTTACCTGAGCTGAGCTGAGCTGAAACAAATGCTATCCTAGTTATTATGTCTAAGGGGAAAAAAAAAAGAAACCCACTGATACCTTCAACATTTTTGCCATGTTGCTTTGAACCTTCTCTTGTTTATGCAGCTTGGACAGTGAAAACCTCCAGTGCCAGTCTGCTCTGTGTTTCTTACATAATTCTGGCAGATATCTTCCAATGCTAAGAGTTAGGAGATAAATGTTTGATGTTAAATTTTTACAAAAATCCATATGCCTATTTTTATTGCATTCATTTATTTCAACTCTTTCCTCTTTTAAAATAAAGCCTGAATTTTAGACAAAGCTGTTGAAAAGAAGTGATTCTGTAATTTTTAGGCCCAGCTTACTTTTATGAACTCTATGTAGTTTATTTTAAGGAAGCCACTTGTCCTCTTTCAGCATCATAAAAATCCCTAAATTGATCTCCTAGGAAGCTTTCATGTCAACTGACTGGAGGTCTAGATTGATGGAGGCATGGGGAGGTCTCCAGGGCAGCAGGCACAGTAACTTATAAAGACAAATACCCTCCCCCTAATCAATTCTCCTGCCCTGCTACTGTCACTAGCCCCTGACACATTGGCTTTCTGTCAGATGAGCTCTTGAACCCTCATTCTGCTGCTGTACATCTGCAAATGGCTCACATAAGACTGGTGTCCTGATTTCAGCTGGGATAGATTTGGTTTTGTTGTTAGAAGCTGGTACAATGCTTTTGGATTCAGTGTGAGAATAATGCTGATAGGAAACTGATGCTTTGGTTGTAGCCAAGTGGTGCTTACCCAAAGTCAATTACTTTACATTGTCCCATGTTCTGCTAGTGAGGAGGGGCACAAAAAACTGGGAGGGAGCATCGCTGGGACAGCCGACCTGAACTGGCCAAAGGGATATTCCATGCCACAGAATGATTTTTTCAGTGTATAAACAGGGGGAGTTGGCCAGGAGGGGCTGATCACTGCTCAGGGATGGGCTGGGCACCGGTCAGCTTTGTGTGAATCACTTGTCTGGAGCTTGATTTCTCACTCTCTCCTTTACATTGAAATTATTATTGCTATTTTTCTTGTTATCTTCAGTATTATTGTTATATTTTACTTAGTGTCAATTATTAAACTGTTCTTATATCAACCCACAAGTTTTACTTCTTTTTCTGATTCTCCTCCTCATCCCATCAGAGGGACAGAAGTATGTGAGGACTGCATGGATTTAGTTACTGGCTGAGGTTAAACCACAGCAGCTGGAAAGGGTCCCCATTTAGGTCAGCTCAAGGAGCACTGACTAGGCTGGTGTAAAAAACAATCTTTCTATGGAAAATGCCAGACAGAAGCAAATGAGAGGACATGGCAACTGAGTTTGATCTGTTGGACCTTAAGATGGTGAGTGAATGCAATTCAACAGAATAGAGGAAGCATAATTTTCAGCCCTTATATATATGAGGGAGAGAGAAAAAAAAACAGGGAGAAAGAGAGAAGCTTGGACTTCATTATTCCTTTCCAGAATTTTAAGCTTTTCTTAAGGTAATGAAACTAAAAGTTGTATTATGCAGTTCAGTTAATGTAGCAGTAGGTAAATTCCACTGCTGAATTGAATCTCAGGCTCATCCAGAGTTGACAAAATGCAAAATGTAAGGTACATTTGAGGTGGTCCCATTAAGGAGAGTGGATTGAATAGAGATCAACAAATAGAACAAAGCTTCAAAAAGACAACAAAGCTTTATACAATTGCAGAAAGCAACTGATTTCAGAAATCATTTTACCATGAATTGGAAGTACCAAATATAATCACAGTAGGAAAAAAAAATTGCATTTTCATCTAGAACAAAACAACTTCAGTAATTATATGTGTGGGCATTTCTAGCTAAGACTACAATCTGGATTTCATTCTTCAATAGAAGAACGCCAGATGAAAGGAAACAACTTATTTAAAATTGCCCAGACACGAATTACAGGTTTGACTCACTGACAGATTTATGTATTTTTAGCCAATATTTTTCCCTACATTTCTTTTTCCAAACGCTGTTCTTCTGTTGCCATAGAGACCATTTCAAGAGTCTCTTTTCACGTCCACAGGGTCTATTCTGGGGGATCACTACTGCAGCTTCCCAGGCCACTCTGTCTGTATCTCGTGCCCAGAGAAGCCAAGGGAAAACAGTAAAGAACATCTGTAGCCACACAATATAATTCTACTGGTAGCAGAAATACTTCAAGTTTTTACCCACAAAGCTGGTGTGTAATTGGAAGGATAAGCTACAGCCACAGAGCACATGGAAATGTGGGCGTTCATCACGACTGCCACATCTACCAGGATGTTTTCTCGTCATTTAAAGAGATCTGTCACATCAATCACACTCCTGAATTTACTTTTTCCCTGGCTTAGCTGTGATGGATGTCATTAGAAATAATGGGAAAACACAAAGGATTGACTTTCGCTTCACTCCATCACCAATAACCCTGAGCCTGCACACCTGGGGGAGCTGCTCGCACGGCAGCAGCGAGGGCCGGAGCGGGTTTGAGCACCCATGCCCATAAAGGCCCAAATGTCTGTCCCAGGACAGGCCCTGGCCAACCTCGGGCTCTCCTGGGTTTCATTTCACTTCACTCGGGGGCGCTTCCAGCGCCCTCAGAGGCACCTCAGCCATCAAGGGAAGGGAGCAAGCCCTTGCCCCAGGACCGCAGGAGGTCCCCCTGCACAGAGAGGTCCCTCATCCGCTTGCTCTCATACAGCGCTTGTTCTTTTAGGGGGGGGGGGGGGGGGGGCTCTTTTTGTTCTTCATTTCACGCTCGGGGAGGCGCGCTTGTGGGGCGGCGCGGGGCCGCCCTGAGGGGCCGCCCTGAGGGGCGCTCCCCTCGCGCCGCCCGTGCGCGCGGCCCCCGGAACCCCGCCCCTTCAGGCGCAGGAGCGCGCGCAGCCTGACGTCACGCCAGCCCCCGCCCCGGCGGCGCCGCCGCGCTCTGTGATTGGCTGTCGGCGGGCGGAAGCGGCCCGCGCGCGGGCGGGTTGGCGGGAAGGGCTGGCGGGGCCTGAAGGGTCTGAGGCGGACGGGGCTGTGAGGGGCCCGGCACAGCCCGGCACAGCCATGCAGGCCTTCCTCAAGGGCCCGGCCTCTATCAGCACCAAACCCGTCGCTGCCAAGGAAAAGAACGCGGCCGGGAGCAGCGGGGAGGGCAAGAGGGCCAAACCTATCCCCTGGGTGGAGAAATAGTAAGGGATGCTCTGGGGCAGTGGGAGCGCTGGCCATGAGGGGGAAGGTTGGCTCTGGAGGGTGCAGAGAGTAGTTTGTGTATAGCAAAAGGGGGTCGCAAGTGTAGATGTCCCCACCAGGGAGAACAGATTAACTTTCCCTGTCATGGGGGAGCTCCAGGACTGGGAAGTGCTGTAAGTGCCCTTCGTGGCTGGTACTGAGCAGAAAATCTTGGCCATGTCAAACTGTGCTGTTTCATTGGTGTGTTTTGGTGCATGAATGCATTTAATGCTTTGGCTTTTTGAGAAGCCTTTATCACAAAGTGGTAAAATACTGCAGTTCTGCTTTTAAAAATATCTCAGACAGGTGTTTACAACAGAAAAAGACAACTTCCTGAGGAATAAGATCACTTCAGTAAGAGACCAGAGGCATTAGACTTCTTGTGCTGATTTTCATTTCAGCTACAAAATTCACTGTAATCCTTCAGTACCTGATGTAATCAGAAGGCAAAATGTTGTTTTTTCTCAATTTCAGCTTTCATATGAAACTTTGTCAGCTAATAAGTTTTATTTAATGCCTTTTTCTTTAGTCGTCCCAAAAATGTGGATGAAGTCGCCTTTCAGGATGAAGTTGTAGCTGTGCTGAAGAAGTCCCTGGAAGGTGCTGATGTGAGTGTAATGACAACATCTTCCTAATCAGCATTTTTAGACAGACACTTGAGTCAGCGGTGACAAAAATATCTTTTCCAACTCAGCAATGATCATTTTTACAGTAGTACTTCATGAACAGACTAAGTGACTTCCTCATGATATATCCTGTGTGGTATCCTGTTGTGATATATGTGTAAAGCTTCTTATATCTCCAGTCCTCTGAACACTATAGAATTGTAAGTTCCACTATGCAGTTCAGAATTTTTCTAGAAAAGCTCGAACAGTAAATTTCTTGTTAATAGCTTCAAACCTGGAAAAGCTTTTGTTGTTGCCATACCTGCTACTCCACTAGTACTTGTGACATTCATGTTTAAGACAAGAGAAGAAAACTTTTCTTTCATAGATAAGTCTGAATTGCCAGTTACTCCTAAACATTTCTAGTGATATGTCAGTGCTTCTGTGAAACTGCTGAACACTAAAAGCTTTGGTTTATGATAGAACTTTAATTTATAAGTGCCAGATCTATGTTTGGATAGTGATTCCCAAACTTTTTGGGTCAGAGTTTCCAAGTAAGTCTCTTTGGCTTTAAAAAGGTAAATATGGCAGTTGCAGGGTTGGCTTGTGTGTCCCAAGAGAGTAGATGAGCAGAGCATTTGTAGTTACATTTGTTTAGTCTTGCATTTGCTTTTGGATAAAAATGTAGGAAATATTTGCTATGTTTGATGGTTATTTCTTCCAAAGCAGCTGATATGGAGGTGAAGGAGCTGAAGGGAGAAAAAAAGTACCTAGCCAAGAGATGGCTCTGCTTTTTTTCAAATCTGAACAATTCCTTCCTTTGTACATACTGAGACTTCTTTTCCTCCTCACCCAGGACAATCACACTTGCCTTCAAAAGCTGCCTGTTTTCATGGGCTACAGTTTTGGTTTGCTCTGCAGTGATATGAGTCTGTTTATCTCTGAAAATGATTGAATCAAAGCTTGCAAAACAGACATACCTTCTTTGTCTGAGTGTGTGAAGCCAAAATCAAATTGGTACAACACAGCTGAAAAAGCTTCGTGCTTCTTTCTTTAGCTCCTTTCTCCACATTCAGTTTGCTTTGAGAATGCTCTTGTAATGTGACCTTGTCAGGTAATGTGGTACCCCAGAAATGTGTGTTTCAACAGCAATGCTGCTGGATTACAGTATTTATAGAGTTGAGGTAATTAGGAAGGAACTGATAACAGCAAAGGAGAAATGAGCTGCTGCCACCTATTCTGCCCAGACATATCAGTTGTGTAACATTGCTTAGGTGATGGGTTGGGAAGTTCTATTTTGAGCAACAGTTATTTAAAACCCTACAGCTTGTGGATCAGCAGTGTTTCTTGGATTCTGAGCCTAGTGCACTTGTGTTGACTTTTGGCCTCCTGAGTTGAAAAGACAAATTATAATTCCTCCTTATGGTTAGAGGCTCTGTATTTTGCCATAGCTACCCAAACTCAGAAAGGCATTTGAGAAGAAAATAATCCAAATACTTTAAAATACTTGACAGTAATATTTGAAACTAATAAAAATAGACAGTTTTATTAGTTTCTTGAAAGGACTCATTCTGTCAAACAGGCAAAAGTATAATTGAACTCTGAGGTGGCAAGTACCTACTTCAGTAAGTACACATTACTGCAGAGGTTCTTACTGAGTCTGGTGATCTGGTGAGATCAAAGAAGCAGCTGTGACAATGCTGTGGGTTTGAGTAATGTGCTTTATTTAAACCACAGTGGTGGAAATGCAGTGTCAGTCTTCTGTCAGTTGGCCTGTATTTGTGGGCCTTGATTTGGGAGGTGCTAAATGGAGCAGGACTTGTAACTCCCTATAACTAATACATGACTTGTAACTCCCTATGGCCAATATACCTCCATCTGTACGAGCACACATCATCCTGTTATAAACTAGGGACAGCAGAGTCCAAGGGGGTTTGAACTGAAGAAATTGATTCTGTCTGCCAGGAGTGTTGATTTGTTGTTTTTTTGGCAAAGAAACTGAAAATGGTCATGGTATTCTTTAATTTTTGTGTGCTTCATGATATCTTAATACCTGAAAAGAGAGTGCAGGAGTATCCTTGCAATTTACATCTTCACTTGTATTGAAACTTCTGAAAAAGCATCTGAGATTTGCACTATATTTAGGTAGCTTTCCCATGAGCAGAGTGATGCCTGCAGGTATCCTGATTACTCCTGGCAAGCATCGAAAAATGGATAACCAGATCAGGTTGCAGTTTATTTAAAAATACTGCCACAGTTACATAAAGGGTTAGGTTGTGCTTGGTGAAAAGTGGTGTAAATACTTCAGTGAGAAACCATCATAAATGAGGTTGAAACAGAAACAGTGATAAAGTTATGGTGTAGTAGAATTAGGAAACATTCTAATCAAGACCTTTTACCTGCTTATGCTTTTTTTGAGGACAATAGTGTGAGAATTAGCCCAGAGGCATGAAATTATGAATCTCCTCACAAACATCTACCCTTGCAATGTGCCAGCCTAGCACAGAGACTTTCTAGCTGTCATTCAGTACACTTTCCATCTCTCTGGCTGTCACAAAAGAGGGGGATAATACTACTGTGGTATCTAAACTTGAAAAGGTGTTTGTTAGTAGGGGATGCTGTTTGCTTATTAGTAATTAGGCAAACAAGCAACAATTGGCAGAAAGAGCAGGCAAAATTGAAATTAATTTATTTACTAGAAATTTATTAAAAGTTTAAATTCTTCTATCTCTACTTTTAGGGTACATACACAGTTGAGTCTTTGCACTGTGTCTTGTCTTAGTTGTTAAAATGGGTTGTTTGTTACCAAACGGATTGTCTCTATTCCATTGTCTGATTATGGGTTGTGTACTACATTTTTCTCTGTTCTTTGAATGGTTTTGGTTTTGCTGTTCTCATTCTGTCTGCATTACATGCTATATTCAGCATAGAATTCTCTAATCTAATTTTAGTTGACTTTAAAAATAGAATGCTTATTAAAGGCTATAAATCAAGTCAGACTGAGAGGTTTGTCTTTTTGCTATTGGTTGGGGGGAATGTTTGGATTCTTATTTTAAAAATGTAGAAGTGGAACATCCCCTATTGTCAAAGACAGTAGTTTTAAGGTGATAATTTATGAAATTGATTGCTTGAAATAGTAATATAGAAAACTATCACTTCTATGTTAGCTGGAAAGCTTGATTTTAGCCAAAATTCAGTCATGGCTTGTACATATTTTGTTTATGCCAGCTTTGTTCTTTGTGTTGCTCAGGTGTGTTTATGAAGATCAGTCATATTCCCTCTCAGCTTTTGTTTTGCTGAGCTAAATAAACCAAACTCTTCAAAACATCACTTCTCATAAGATAGGCCTTTCACTCCTTTAATCACTTTCCTCAGTTTGGGTTCATTATCCTTGTCTAAGGATGACTTTAACCCTGTGCAGCTCATTACCTGTTAGTATTAATAATTTACATCTCCATTAAAAGTGCATAATTTGGACCACCATGTTAAACAGAACTATACTGCTCCTCTGACAGAAAAAACAAGCTTATGTTTAATTCCATCTAATTAATTTTAGATATTTAGCAGATACTTAGTTATGTTCTCAAATTGAGAGTTTTTTTTTGCTTTGTGCTGCTAAATGTCATCCTAAAATTATTGCTGCAGTCTTTGTTGTGCTGCTTTGATCTTCCCGTGTCAGCATTATCTCCTTAATGCAGCTGTATTTTTCATGTTGAGGTCATTAATTAGATTATTTTAAAGATCAATTGACCTCATTTCCTTAAGAAATGCCAGTGGGTATTTGAAAACTCCTTGGATGGGTGCAGGAGTTTGGCAGGGCTGTGCAGTGCCGTGGTGGGTGGCAGTGTCCCCATGGTCGCTGTGGGGCCGTGTCTGCGCCGGGCGTTCCCGAGCTGCCCGTGCTCACTGCAGTGCAGCTGCTGGCAGCACTGAATCCCCTGCATGGCCAGACAAGGCAGGCAGGGGAGCTGAGCAAGCAAAGGAGGGATTCATCTGCACTGCTGGTATCACCCAGGATGTTTAAGGCCACTTTTGAATACATTTGGTGTCACTGCAATCAGAACAGTAGCCTTTGTAGGCTTTAGTGATCTCAGACATGCCCTGGAGTGTATATATAAAAATAAATAGAGATTGGAATATCAGTTTGAATAGAACATGGGATGGTGCCACCAAATAACAGTTGTTTATGCTGTGCTATAAACAACAGCTGTGTGTTCTTCTTTAGAGACCAGAAGAGAAAGACTTGCCATTATTTACTGTGAGGAATAGATAGTTTTTGTTCTATTAGGTGCTCAGATTGTCAGTAAGTTTTCCTGTTAGTGGATTTTTTTTAATTTCCTTTTCTTACAAATGATGCCTTGCTGTTTCAGCTTCCCAATCTGTTGTTCTATGGCCCGCCTGGAACGGGAAAGACTTCCACTATTTTAGCAGCTGCTAGAGAACTGTTTGGGTAAGCTGGAATCAAGTTGCTTCAGTGTAATCAACTGTTACATGTCTCCTAATCATATCATGAAATGCCTCTGGGTAGTTCCCAGCACTTTTTCAGGAATAACTTCATATTCTAATTCAGCTCTAACATAAGATTTCTTCCTCATTTGTCCTGTTATGAGTCACCAATTCCTGTTACCAGTATGCTACAGACTGGCAGCCATGTAACCCCACAACAAAGGGTATGGAAAGAATATGGTTTGCATATAATTTACTGAACTTTGTAAAGGAATTCCAGTTTTTATGGTTTATTTAGTAAGTTGTTAGCTACACATAGATCTCAAAGTGCTTTATAAAATGTCTGACTTTTAATCTCTCTGTTATGCATCATTGAATTGTGTCTGGAAAGTAGTATTGGGACTCAGACTAAAATTCAGCATGTATACATTAATTAACTCACTTGTAACACTTGGGAGTTTTTGAGTAGTAAATTCAGTGATCTATAAGCAAAAAATGGATGATAAGGTGATTTGATATTATGATCAAATGTAATGTTGAATTTAATACCTCCCCCATCCCATTTGTCATCTTTAATCTTTGACTCACTGTTTTTTTGGAGAGAACCACTTCTACTGTAGTAGGAGGAAGACGACTCCACATTGTGAGTCCACTTTAATTCCCAGGATTTAAAGTCCAGTGTATTAATTGTTGGTTTATTTTTTTAAATGGAGTATAGATAATACTGCAGATGAATACTGCATGTCTTACACTTTCTGGATAGTACTGCTAGTGACTGTATTGTGGCATTTTACTTGTTATTTCACATTGCTCATGGGCTGTAAGTAAAAAGGCATATAATACAGTGCTCTGAACACATGAAGCCAACGCCCTACTTTTTTTTTCCTGTTTAACTGATATAATTTTATACTTCATTGTTTTCTGTAGCCCGGGAGGAGATTCTAAAAGTATCTAATGGAAATTCATACTTAACATTTTATGAGCTCACCTTAAGTGGCTTTTAACAATGTTATTTAGTAATGCTGATAAAAATATTCCCTGCCATTCAAAATAGCCAGAAGGGTTGTTGTTATATTTTCTACCATATCATTACAAGGGTTAGCAGCTAAAATGTTGTAATAAAAATTTTGCAGGCCTGATTTATTCCGGCAGAGAGTCCTTGAGTTAAACGCTTCTGACGAGCGTGGGATACAAGTGATTCGGGAAAAAGTGAAGGCTTTTGCTCAGCTTACGGCGTCTGGAAGCCGGTCAGAGTAAGTGCTGGACCAAGCCCCTCCTGCTTAGGACAAAGCATGTGGTTGTTTTTGTTTCTAATATAAATGATGGGTCAGCATTGCCCAGAAGTTGGCAAAACACAGTGCTGTGGCTGAGCTTTTACTTTATGGAATTTCACATTGGGGGTTTGAATACCCAGGAGGATTTTTACTGTTGCTGTTAGCATTGGAGGCAGACAGCAAAAACTCCACAAGGTCAAGACTTCTGGATTTGGGCACTTGTTGTTGCCTTTGCAGATGTTGTCTGACTACCACAGAAAAATTTATTTGGGTAAATTGTACCAAAGTTTCTTCCCTAGTCCTTCTTATCTGCAGGAATTTCTTCAACATGGGTGTTGGTTTCTAAAAGGTGTTAGGTGATGGGAAGCTCAGTGCAGGTCAAGCCTTGTGTATGGACTGTGGAAAGTAACAGGAAGAAACTGCATGCCAAGACAGCCTGGCTGATTCTAGTCAGTACACAGTATTGTGTACTGGAATCAGTCTATTGAGTATTCTTAGGAGTTTAGGGAATCAGGAAGCCTGTAAAAAGAAGAGCTACATGAAGTGTTAAAAGAAACAATTACAGCAGGAGTATGTATTTTAGAGGACTTCTGCAGTATTCAAGTGTTGGTCTTTCTATGGCAACTCAGTTGCTGCCTTTATTGCAAATATTAGTCTTTAATCTAAAAATTTTAAAAAGATTGAACCTCTAAATCTGTTTTATTATTTTTTAAAGGGTAAATGCTTAATTAAAATATTACTTGCTATTTGCAGTGATTTGTCTGTGCACATTTTTCTTTTCTTTTTTTTCCCTTGGTCTGTGCATTTCCTGTGTGCTGGATAACAGATTTCTAATTTTTCAGTGGTAAAATGTGTCCTCCCTTTAAAATTGTGATCCTGGATGAAGCAGATTCTATGACTTCAGCAGCCCAGGCAGCCTTAAGACGCACAATGGAAAAAGAGTCTAAAACAACACGGTTCTGTCTTATTTGTAACTACATCAGCAGGTAAATCTGGAATTTGTTGCTTATTTGGATTTGCCGTCTGGTCTGTAGTCTCTTTTTATTTTTTTCCCTGCTTAAATGTTGGTATCTAATTTTCATAGTTTTCAATTAATAGAGATGTCAGTATATGCATGCAAGCCTAAAACAATACTTAAATTTCACCTTTAATTTTTACAATGTTCCAGTTTTAGGGTCATTTAAACCTTAAGGTTATTTTAAACCTTTTCTGCCTTTGTTAGCTTTGTCTGTGAGAACTTGACCATGCATTCTTTACCCCTGTCCTTCCTTTCTTTCAGAATAATTGAACCTTTAACGTCTCGATGCTCCAAATTCCGCTTCAAGCCTTTGTCTGACAATATCCAACAGCAGAGGCTGTTGGATGTTTCTGAGAAGGAACATGTGAAAATCAGTAATGAGGTAACTTTGTGGTTGCCATGTAATTTTACTGCTTAATCCATTGCATAATTGCATGGCAGCGAAAGAGGCTAAGTCAGCATACTTTTCCAGGCTGCTCAGTTATATGAAATAAAATACATAAACTCATTTATTCTCCTTCCATAGATGAGATGAATTTTAAGTCATCCTAAAACCAGAGAAATATCCACCAGAGAAAACTGAAGCCAAACTGTAGGGCATTTTGTTCTCTGCTGAGTGTACTGGCAATAAACTGGGGTTCTTTCTCCAACTGCCAGCACACATTTGTGTTAGTAGAGAGGTTGTTTTGTAACTTGTGTATTGTGCTTGGCTCAGATAATCTGCTTTATGCACTACATGGTCTTTTAAAGTAACTGCTGAAAAAGTGCATTAGATTTTAATTAACAGTGAACATTTTAACTTAGCATTTTCTGGCATTATTTTTCAGGCAATATCATACCTGGTGAAAGTGTCAGAAGGAGACTTAAGAAAAGCAATTACTTTTCTTCAAAGTGCCACTCGCCTAATGGGTGGGAAGGAAATCACAGAGAAGATAATCACTGAAATTGCTGGGGTAAGCTGTGCCTTACAGTTTCTCCTATGAAGCATTTTTCCTACCTCTACCATTGTTCAAAGTTCAGTTGAAAATAGTTTTATACTCTCTAGTATTGCAGCATGGTAATGATGCCCTATATCTACCAGAATTTTAAAGATTGCCTGATTCTGTACACTTATTACATAGCAGGTTTCTAGCAACTTCTGTACATCATTGGAAACTGTAAAGTAGTCTTATAATTCAAACTGAAGTTGAAATAATCTGCCCATAAATGCAAACCGTGGAGGGTTTTTGTGGGAGATTAGATGAGAACATTTTTTGGTGCTTTTCTCTATGTGTGTGTATATAAGTATAGGTCATTGCAATATTGGTTTGGAAGCACCACAGGAAAATTACTTTCAGTAGCAGCTCATTTTCAGTTTAACGTTCACAGTGACACTGACAAGGATCTGTATGGATCCTGCTTTTTAATGAAACGGCAGTGATTTGTTCTAGAATGACATGAGTAATACTGAAAGGCACAGGAGAAACCTGAGAAAAAAAGCATTTAATAAAACTTGTGTGAAGGTGTTCCTATAGCAACAAAACACCCCAGAAGAAGGAAAAGTGAGATTATGAGCTGAAGAGGTGAAAAACAAATGGGCTTTAATGATGGACACACTTCCCATAAAGGTGCTGCCATTGTAGCTCATTGTAGGGATTGGGAGGTTCTCACTTTGATGAAACCAGAGGCAATTGCTACTGTGCAGAGTTTTACAGAACAATTTTAAGCAATTTTCACAGTGAAAATTTTTGTTCAGTTTTGTCTATCTGTAAACCAGATAGTATCTGAATAGATACTGGACATCTGAAACCTGGCAGAAATTGACTGTAATGATAAGAAAGAGAAGCATGATATTCCATTATTGAATGAATAATGCTTGTTTAAAGCAAGGGAACCCAACTTTACATGTTCATAAAGGCTTGAAGTTCTTGGTCATTCGCAACTTCTGTGACCCTGGAGTGACCTTAGTACAAAGGCTTCATAAAGAAGCTTTGAAACCAAACTGTCCAGGCACTCAACTGACAGGAATGACAATGAGTGAAGGGGAAAACGGGCAGCTCTTCTCTGCACAGAGTGACATAATGGCA
Source organism: Chloebia gouldiae (assembly GCA_003676055.1). Taxonomy (NCBI): domain Eukaryota; kingdom Metazoa; phylum Chordata; class Aves; order Passeriformes; family Passeridae; genus Chloebia; species Chloebia gouldiae. The sequence continues at coordinate 5,579,108 of QUSF01000026.1, forward strand.
TCTGTCAATTTATTTCCTTCTGATTTATTGTCTGATCTTGTTGCATTGGGCATTTTTTGGATGCTGTTGATTTGTCCCTGGAAATAAAATCTATTTGCCGTGTTGTTCAGGTGTAGAATGGTACAGAAAGCACTGGCTGATCTAACTATTGAAGAATGTTCTCTTAGTCAGTGTCCTGAATAAGCAGTTGGATTTAGGAAGGTGACTTTGACAGTCTATTGTCATGGTACATTTTTTCTTTTAATATCAGCAGTATAGGACAAATATCACAGCCTAGTTCTCACTTTTAAAATTTATTTAGTCTGTCTCACACACTTGCTACAAGTGGATGGGTGTGTAGAGGAATGAAATCCTGAAATGGCCTCTGGCATGAACAGCTTGTTTCTGTAACCATCAACACCGATTTTATGTTTAAGAAATGCCACTTCTTGTTACAGGTCATCCCTAAAGAAACAATTGATGAACTGCTGTTGGGCTGCCAGAGTGGTTCCTTTGAGAAACTGGAAACACTGGCAAAGGTAGAGTTCTCTTAGTGCTTAGCCTGGGTATTTCTCTCAGCCGAGGCCCTGTGAATCCTTTGTTCCCAGGCTACAGCTGGGTAACATCTGGCCTCAGTCAGTTTGGATGCACATTTAGGAAGTATCTTTTACCAGTCAGGACTCCCAGTCTTTCCCTTCTGAGGAAGAGCTGTCAAAGTTGAAAATAAATTTCCCTACCAATGTGACTCTGGCTTTCTCCTGATTTATACTGATGGCAAGTAGATCTGTTCAGCTGAACAGAAAAATAAGATTGCTCCAACGCTGTTTCTATATTCATAAATTTCTCTTTCTCTAAATGGCTTTACTGTCCATTGTTCTCAATACTTGACATTTTTGTAACTGGGCACTACTTTTTTTTTTAAAGCTGTCTTTAGTTGCCATGGGTTTTACTTTATTAAAAAAGGTTTGGTCTTACAGATCTCTCGATTCCTGAGACTAGCAATGACCAGATGAAGAAAATAAATCCTAAGTAGATGGCCCTTTAAAATGTGAAGGCTGTGAAACTGCCATCTGATGCTGTGGGTGCCAAACCCTCCTAATTTCAGAATAGGATAGGACAGGTTCAGTGGAGGTTGTTAAATGTTTTAAATGTCTCATAAAATTTCCGAGATGTAAATTGTCAGAAGCTGGAAGAACATTTGGCCAGAAGTACTGCTCTGTGCCTGCCTTGCTCGTGCGGCCTGTCCGAGGTGCTCACGCTGGGTCACTTTCCAGTTTGTGATGTTTCTGCTGCTGAATTACTTCCATTTTCCTCTCTCCCTGTGCAGAATCTCATCAATGAGGGGTTTGCTGTTGCTCAGCTTGTAAACCAGCTGCATGACACCGTTGTGGAGAGTGAAGATTACAGCGATAAGCAGAAATCTGCCATAGTTGAGAAACTTGCAGTAAGTCTAGCTTGAGTTAAATAAACCAAAACACATTAATCTCTACAGATTGATTTTTGTTTGCACAGTCTCTCCCAAGAAGTACATGGTGACTTTTTTTGTTTTGACTGTTTCTTGGTAAAACGTAAACTTCTGTTGTGAGAAATTTCATGAGAAGGAATTGAAATCTAGTTAAGTGAATTATTATCCATATTATGTTGTTCTAGTGGATTTGATCAAGAGGTTTGTGGGCTTGGTTGTCTGGGGATTTTTTAATATAACTTGGAAGGGATAATTAAGATGAGACTAGGCCAGCACTTAAAAAATACACCTTTCCAAAAAAGAGAAGGTTCATTAAGTTGCTCCATTTTTGATAAAGAAGGAAAGCCAGCTGTGGTGGAGGTTTTGCTAAAGTCACTGCAGCCAGGCAGGTGGTGTGGATGCCCTGCAGTGATGCTCCTGGCAGGGGCTTGCAGGGCCAGTGCCACACCTCTTTGTGTATGGAGCTTTCATGTGGTGAACTCCTCTAGGGGATGAGATGGAGGCTGGAGAGCTCACGGTTCCCAGTCCAGTTGGAGGGGGGTGTGATGTGGCTGCTGGAGAAATCTCTGCTGATTAAGAAAACAGCTGGCAAACTTCTTGTTCTCCACTGTACCCCAAGACACAGCTGCCTTGAGCATTGCCATTTTTAGAGTTTTCCCTTTTCTGTTCCTCTGCAGGAAGTGGACAAGTGCCTGGCAGATGGTGCTGATGAATTCTTGCAGCTGATGAGTCTCTGTGCCCTTGTGATGCAGCAGCTCACACAGAACATCTGACTGCTCCAGCAGCCCTTTGTTCCAGGGGTGGCTGGGGCTCTCAGAGCAGGGACCGGTGTACTTTTGTACTGGTTTTTTCTTGCAATAAAGGAACTGTACTGCAGTTGGAAAACCCGAGGCTGGAATATTTCATTTTTTTTACACTGGGTAAAGAGCACAGGGGTCTGTAATGCTCCTACTGTGCAGTTCATTGCTGTGCACTTACACATGGAAACAAATTGTCAGAAGTGAGCATATCCATACTAAAGTCTTCATCAGCTACAAGCAGAGACAGAAGTTAGTCCTTGTTAGTCCTTGTAGCCTGTACTGGCTTGGAACAGACTGACTTGGCAAAATGATCACATCCCTATAGAACACAGCTTCAGGCTGAACACAGCCCATGCCTCCACAAGCCTGTATCTGATCCTTTAGGGTTAAACATAGCAAAAATCACTTTACTGGTAAACATATTGCAACTTTTATTCCATTCAAGCTCTCAAAAAGTATTCAGCAAAGGGTAGGTAATGTTCTGAAGGTGTCACTTAAGATTTCCTGTCCCCTCACTCTATTCTTGCTCACAAGCAATTTTAAAGCTATGACCTGGATAAGCATCTTTGGGACATACCCTTTCAGGGCTGCTGCTCTGACCACCTGTCCCTCCTTCCTGAATGGCTTAGGGGAAAAAATACCCTTGGATAGCTATTAAGCATAGAATGATGCAGTGCAGGTGCTTTTTCATCAAGCCAGCACCAATTATTAAATGAGCCATTTTTCTACTCTAATGAAAGGGTGGTGTTCAATTCTAAGGATGCAGGTGCAGCACGCCAGAACTTGGTCATCCAAGGCCATACTGGCACTTAAAGCTCACCTGGAGTCCACAACCAGCCCTGCAATTAATGACAAAGTACAGGAGCTGTGGGCACAAGGCTGCAGCAGTTGCCACCTTCAGCACCCTGAGACAGTGCAGGTTGCTGTCACCCTCCCCTTAACCCAAGAAGCAACTATTTACAATTTAAGTGAATATAGAAGTATTTTATTGAACATTCAAACTTCATTAAGACATGTGCAATATGGCAAATTTTACTGGGTTTAACCCTAACTAAGACAATAGTATGATTGCTTGCTTGCTGGGGCTTAGCAACAGGGTCCAGATCACACTTACCACTAATTAAATACTTTATTGAATAAATACATATGAAACAAAAATGCATTTTAATGCTCTTATAAAAGTTTAGATTTTGAAAGGCCTTTCCAATTTAATCTGAGGTGTAAGTACATACAATAAAGGAAGGTAGGCTAGTTTAACATAATTGGCTGACTTTATACAGCACTTATATCTTTTAGTCCATAAGTAAATTATTAAATGATAAAGAACATCTAATACAACCACTTCTATGGAACTAGGAAATAAATTTCTAATAAAGAAAAAATTTACAGACCCCATGACTTTCCACCCAACCCCAACAGTCTAACCCTAAAGTGGACAAAGCCAATGGCCTTCCCCACAAGAGCTCACGACAGGAAGTCGCTTCTCTTATCAAAAATCTGTATTTCTGATCCGTAATGAGCATTGAGACAAGATTCAATATATCCCCAAAGAAAGAAGCACAATGCGCGTTGTGAATCGCCTATTCAGCAACAGCGAGCACTGGATTCACAACCACCTCATCCCGGGGATTAAATGAGATCAGCCACATTCATCGGCATCTCCTCCACTGTAGTATTGTAGAAAGTCTCAATGTCTCGCAGGATCCTCTTGTCCTCTTCAGTGACAAAATTGATAGCCACACCTTTTCTGCCAAAACGGCCACCCCGGCCAATTCTGCACAAAAAGAAAACACATTTACACTCAAGTTAGCCTCACTCATCTGCTTTACATGCCTGCAAGATCCATTTCTTGACTGCTGCTCTTATCTGCCATTAGCCAGTATATGCTGCCTAAAGAGGGCCAGCTGCCACCCAAGTCACATCTGGTCAGGAAAAACCAGCAGCTGGTGCCAGCAGCACAGGTCCGTTCCATGGCACGCAGCAGGGCACACAGTTACTCTTTGGCTGCGAAGTAAGATCTTCATTTAATGCTTGGTGCTTGTTCTGAAGTCCTCTGTTGAACTACGCACCCACCCCTCATGCATTCACTCCCAAGCGCAGAGCACACGCTGTTGTTTAACAATCAGGCTGTTACCAAAGTTAATCCAATTTTATCCAGTAACATGGAAGAGCACACTTTTAATTTCAGATTTTAATTCCACCTGTTTCCAGTGGGAAAACTTAGGGTTTGTTGGTTTTCTTTGGAGAGTAAAATCCATGTTCAGCATTAGTGCTTAAGCCCACATCAGTCACTGACACATCAGTGAATGTGATTTAGTTACATCCACCATGAGCACCACCTCCCTACAGACTGCACAATAGAGCACCTTGCCAGCAGGAGCTAAATACACAGAAGGGGCTCACAAAACTTAGGGGAGAGTCATGACAAAATAAATAAATAAATACCAACTCGCTCTTTATTCAAACTGTGCCGCTTACGAATCCACATCCTAAATTACGTCAACGTCGTTTCTGGGCACCATCTTGTGTCATCAACTGCTGCTATCGACTCCTGTATTTTTTTACATCAAGTAACAAAGCACAGTTTACTTAATTTAGGGACAGTCACTAGAAGCAGTTAACTAAGCCTAGGGAAACAAACTCAAATTGCTATCAGAAGACACACACCACAGAGAAGAATCCCACTAAGGAGCCACCAAGAGCAAACATGGCACACACAACACGGACACAGCTGAACCTCCACAAGCAAAGGCAGCCCTACAAGCCAGGAGTAAGTAAAGTCTATCTTGTCACTGAGCAGCAACAACTCCAGATCAGGCAGAACACAGACCAAGCTGACCCTGCTGTCACAATGCTGCACCACTAATGGTGTCACACTCCTATGTCACAGTCTACACGACAAGAGGCAGTTCAGCTGCTGGCATTTGCCCACAACTACAAGGTTCAGTCATCACTTAATCTATTATGTATCTTAAGTTTTCCCACTGCTTCAAGTGTTCAAAAGTTCTGCTCCTTCCTTGTTTCAGAGCCATTGCTGTTCAAGGCAGGACTTTTCTAAAGCCAATCCACAAGTTTTTTGCTCCCTGCTAGCTCTGAGAAGTTTATGCACGGACTGTAACACCTCTGGTTTGGCGAGGACTACAGGATCAGGTGAGGAGGGTGTGAGCCAAGGCCCATCCAGCACAGCACAGGGACTGAGGGGCAGAGCCAACTGACCTGTGAATGTAATTCTCACGATTGGTCGGCAGGTCGTAATTGATAACCAGGGACACTTGCTGCACATCAATGCCACGAGCCTGCAAAGCAACACCAAGTCTTCAAGTTAGGGGCTATTTTCAGATTTATCTTGGGCTTTTGTCAACCACATTATTAGTTATGAACTACAACTGTGTAGTCCATAGTGGAGCATGGTCTTTGCTGTTCCAAAAAGCTCACAACAGTTCAGGTTACAAAAACCATCACTCAATTATGAAGCTTTTGGGGCAAGGCTGTAACAGGAACATGTTCAATGGAAGACAATGCTCACCAGCAAGTCAGTAGTGATCAGGACACGGCTGGACCCTGATCTAAACTCTCTCATGATAACATCCCGTTCCTTCTGGTCCATGTCACCATGCTGGAGGATCGAAACAAAAAGCTGCAATTAGTACAGTTCAAATGCTCCAAACCAGAATATTCTTCAAAGAACAAAGGCATGTATGAATCCCAGCGTCCCTACCTGCTGTTGAAACGAAGCAGGTAGGGATAGAAAGGAAACATTTTACTTTAAGCAGGGGGAACGATAATACAGCACTGCACAGCTATATTATAACTTTCCTGCTTCTCTCTGATAGCCCCTCATCACCATTTCTTTTCCAGTAAATACACAGCATTTCAGAAGTGACTGGAAGCAGCAATTCTCACCAGAGCTGAGACTGTGAAGTCCCTGGCATGCATTTTCTCCGTAAGCCAGTCTACTTTTCTCCTTGTATTCAGGAAAATAACAGCCTGTGTAATGGTCAGTGTTTCATACAAATCACAGAGCGTATCCAGCTTCCATTCCTGAGCAGAAAAAAAGATCATCAGGAAACACATGACAGACAGCTTTGTACATAACACAAACTTGAAACAAGGAATAGAACTCAAATACAACAAGCTTAAATTAAGCCTGCTTTGGCACAAAACTACATTCAGTATAACCTGGAAACTAAGTCAAGTTTTTGCATCAATTGTTGCACCAAATCTTCAGACCCAGGACACTGGACATTAAGAAAGAGGTCCACCCTAGTCCTTTTTGATCTAGTGCACAGTTTTTCTTCTTCTTGCATTTACTCTACTAGCATTATTGCAGAAACTAAAGCTCAGCCTTGGTTTCCGCAATTTTAGCACAGTGCTTTAACAAGAAGGTAAGAGAACCTAACTCCTTCCTGACAGATCAAGTACAACCAATACCAACCTCTCTCTCAACATTAATGTAGAACTGCTTGATACCCTCCAGAGTCAGTTCTTCCTTCTTCACCAAAATACGAATGGGATCTCTCATGAATTTTTTGGTCACTTCCAACACATCCATTGGCATTGTAGCTGACAGCAACACAACCTAAAATATATTACTCTGTGTTAGCACATACCCCATTACAACGACTTTCATTTGTACAATTCAGTTCTCAGCCACACAAACAAATCTGCATGCACTTTACCATGTGAAAGCTTTTTTACCTGGATGTTTGTGCTCAGTTTTTGAAAGATCTCATAAATTTGATCCTTAAATCCACGGCTCAACATTTCATCAGCTTCATCCAGAACAAACATTTTGATCCATTTTGGTGCTATTAGAAAAAGAGAAGCATCTCATGAAGTTTCAGAAATACACAATATCCTTTACAAGCATTATGCTTCTGTACTACTAAGCTTTCCAGCACAACTCTCTACAATGAGAATACACTAAAGCTCTTAGTGGGTATGAGGCTTTCATTGGCAATCTATCAGCAAGTGCACACTGAGGTTCATTCATACTTACAAAGATAGCGCCTGTTCAACATATCAAACACACGCCCTGGAGTTCCCACCACGATGTGTGGAGCCTCAGCCTGGAGTTTCTGCATTTCATTGCGCACATTTGTGCCACCAATACAAGCGTGGCATGTTGCTCCCATGTAGTCTCCAAGGGCCAGGATTACCTTTTGAATCTAAAATAGAACCTTTAATTAGTAGTTCATAGGACAATAAAGTTTAAGTCCCATTATCACTGGTTTTTGTGGACTTTGGAAGCCAAGACACAAAATAAGGGCTTTGGAGTCCTTGGAACTGAGAGCTGCTAAAAAGACTTTGCCCAACTTCACATAACTCATGTTGCTAACTAGAAACCAGACAGCAGAGGAACAGTTAAGTTACATTTTTGTTCTTACTGGCTGAACTTGCTGAGTGACTGCCATAAAACAATTACTAAGCTGAGAGCAGAGCCACCAAAGTGAGCTCCAGCACTCAGCTGCCCAGGCCTGCATGTTAAGCACTTGGGCACTCTTCTGTGAATGCTCTCCCAATGGCACCCCTACAAGCCAGGTTTTAAAACAAGCCTCACCTCAACAGCTTTAGAGTAGAACAAAGGCCTAACATTCTGATAAAAGGCCCTTATTCCATTTATTTTGTTTTCTGTCTGATTTAGTATGTTTAGCTTTACAGTGAAGAATTGTTACACAGCACTGGCATTTCAGTATAGTCCAGTTGAAAATTACAAGTTTTCTACTTTAGAGTTGGTTTAATGTTGCACTTTAAGACCCCTTATTACTGGTACTTATCCTAAATATTCAAGCATCCTTGTAAGTTATTACCACCACACATCCACTTAGTAGAACAGAATATCAAGCCTTGAAGGTGAAAGACATGCAATTATGTTGTCAGGAAAACATACAAAGATACAAAACCATTTAAAAGTAACCAAATGTGCACTGCAGTTTTCATGTTGCACAACTGCCTTTAAGTTTAAATAACTTCGAAACAAGTGTATTTTTTTGTTTCCACTCAGAACACTGGCTTTAGTAATTGTGTTTTTCTCCTGAAGATACTCTTTTCACTTTACACAGCAGAATATCAGCTGCCTCCTGCACCCCTGCCCCAACACACCCTCTGGATTTATTACTCAGCTCTTTAAAGAGACAGAACTTGCGGGACAGAAGCCAGTTTGTATCCCCCATTTCTTCACACAAAAAGGGTTCTGAATGGATATTTATTACAGCCCCTTAATAAGTCTGGTAATGTTGTCTCACAGTTGTGAAACCTGAAACCTATGCAACACACAAAGTTTTGGTTTTTTTTAAACTACACTATCAATACCTGTTGAGCCAGTTCTCTGGTAGGGGCCAATACTAGTGCCTGGGACTCCTTGAGATCAATATCCAACTGCTGCAGGATGGAAATAGCAAATGTGGCTGTCTTGCCAGTACCTGACTGAGCTTGAGCAATCACATCATACCCTAAAAAAAGTAGGATACACATTTACTGCTCCCACACGGGTCAATCATGTTAGTTTTACTTAATTCCCCTTGAAGTAAGTGATCAGTACTAAAGAGGTCTCTCCATTTCAGGTCAGTCCCGAAAGATGGTGTACCATCATATCACTTGTTCAATGAAGATTGAAATTAGTTATTACTGCACACTAATGAAACAATATGTACATTTTATAGTGCTTTCCTCATTATCCAATGTTGGTATTAATGAATCTACTGCATACCTTTGATGCATGGAATAATAGCTCTCTGCTGAATAGCTGAAGGCTTCTCAAAACCATAAGCATAAATGCCCCTTAGAAGGGATTCTTTTAAATTCATATCATCGAAATTGTCAACAATCTCATTCCAATTGCTCTGTAATAAAAAAAAAAAACAAAATAAATCCAATACCCCTGTCCACCAGCAATTAAATTCTCAGGTCAGTTTGTAAGTACTCACCTCGATGACACCATCGGGCTCCATTCCCTCTGGGCCGCCATGGTCTCTGCCATGAAAGAGAACACGCTGTTAGCGCAGAAGCCGCCACCACGCCGAAGCGAGCCGTCGGCTCAGACAGCGGCGGGGCCCGTGACAGATCATACCAGCAGGTGCTCCGAGCTTTTGCCAACAGACAAACCCTTACCCCTCTTCCTCAGCGGCCTGGGCGCCACCGAACCCCGAGCGCGGCTCCCGGGGCCGGGCCCGGCGCCGCGGCCATGGGCGCGCCGAGCGCGCGCTCCCGCGGCGGCGCGCGGAGGGGGGGGGGGAGGCGGGCGCGCTCCCGGCGCTGCAGCGGATCCCCCCGCCCCGCCCCGCCGAGCAACTCTCGCGAGAGCTCCACCCCTGGGATTGCGCAAACCGAACGCTGCGGGCGGACGGCGCCGGGCGATCGCCTGGGGGAGGAGGGGGGGGGG
>QUSF01000026.1:5588832-5602011 GCA_003676055.1 Chloebia gouldiae
ACAGAGAGGCATTTAAATATTTAAACGACAACACAGCTCTATACGAATTAATTTTGAATAAGTCCTCTTTAGGGCTGACTGGATTGCTAAGAAAGCCAGTAACGAAAATCGAGCCCCGAGGACTAGAGCTAAACCGTTGCTGAACCGCGAGCAAGGGAAGCGAGGGACCGAAACGTCTAGAACGGGAGGGGCCAGGGCGCAGGGCTGATTGACCACAGCGCCCTGCCTCCCCCAGGGCGCTCCTGCTCCCACCCCTCGACCTCTTTCGATTTTCCCTCTTTCCCTGGCTGCCCCCGCATAACCCACGAACCCCCCCCAATGTGGAAAGAGCCCAGGCCCTCACCATACCTGCTATAATCCGCGGAGCCCCCTGACATGTTCCGATCACCAGCTCTGTCCTCAACTGAAAAGGCAAGCCCTCCGTGGCGCCCGCCTTATATACCCGCCCTACTGCCGGACTCGTTGCGCTCTGCTCTGCGCATGGATATATACCTTATGCCACACTCAAAAAAACAAGAATCCCTCCGGTTTAAGCCCTGTAACCCAAGAGCTTCCCGCCACGCGACTTTTTCAGTTAATCCGAACGTTGTGTATGTACCTCTAGGTTCTACGAGGCTACGTGGAACATAGAACTACTTTTTTTTTGTTCAGACCGCGGAAGGATATTGCACCATTGAGTGCGTCACAGCGCCCCACGCCTTCCTCCCTCTGCCTCCCCTTCCCCCCCGCGCGCACGGGGTTTCCCGTCCGGTCCCTGCTGCAGCGCGGGGCGGGAGGGGGAATGGCGGCGCCGGCTGGGCCGCGCTGAGGGGACAGCGGGCGGCCATGCGGCAGCGGCTGGGGCGGCATGGCGACCTCTTTTCGTGGTCGCGTTTTCCCCACCGTGTTGTTTGTTTTTAAAGCCCCGGAGTCGGGGGGGGGGGGGGGGGGGGCAGGAGAGAGAAAGAGGCTTCCTTGGGCGGGGGCCGGCGGCCGCGCATCCGCCCCATCCGCACACAGAAATGGCTCCCGCCTCCTCCTCCTCCTCCCTGACAGGCGACACACACCCCGAGCTCTCCCCCTGCGCTCCCGGAGCCGGGGCAGCGCGGGGAGCTCAGGGAGAGGCCCTGAGGCGAGGGGGCTGATGGAGGCGCCTCTGAGGGCTCCCGGCCCCTCGGCCCCGGGCTCGCAGCCAGTGCAGGCCGGCGGGCCCCTGGCTGAATCCCGCAAACTTGTCCTGAGGCGCTAAGGGTGGGCCATTCCTGAGGGGCACGCAGGAGTGTTTGTAGGAGACACGCTGGGTGGTCCTCGGGGTGCTGCCGAAAGCACGGTGCTGCGATGTGCTGCAGATCGCAGTAGACGAAAAAACCTGACAAGAATGATTTAAAGGTTAGTGCAGTCCAAAATAAAGCACTGAGAGAACTGTTACTGTGCAAACAGATTGCATGATCATGCCCAGCGCTTTCTACCGTTGTAGGGAAAATATCGATAATTTTTAATGCTCTCTCCAGGCTTCACAATAATCTATTCATCAGTATTTTTTATGGAGGCAAGTAATACCAATTATAAGGAATAATTTTGTGCCACCTTTGTATGGGTTTTGTATCACTTTTCAATCTGTTTCCATAGTGACTATATATGAAGAAATGGAGGCAGTGCTTGAAAAACACAACCCTTGTCTAGAATATTGTAAATTGTCTGGAACCATCTAGAATATCCATAAAGGGAAACTCTCAAAGACTATTAACCTTAAATCTTCCTATGGTAGCATTTGCTTGGGCAATATTTGTAGAAATACTAGAACTGACCACTGTCCCAGCAAAATTATATAAATGCAGCTCCACTGTTAGCCTGTCCTCATGCTCTCAAGTTGTTTCTGTCCACCCCTGCTGGCTAGAAAATATTGAGGATATTTCTTGTGTTTGCAGTTCAGCTAGACACACAACAATAGCCAGAGGCCTTTTAAATGAATGATGCCGGTTTGCTTGGACTATTAACCTCTGGTTGAAAAAGAAACAGGATGGACTGAAGAAAGAATGTGAAAACAGTTTTGGGCTGGCACAGTTATATTTCCTACTGCATTAAAAGTGATTTGAGTCTAAATGGAGAAATAACACTACTGAATATTTTTTAAGGATCTTGAATTTTTATTAGGAAAGCTGAATTTGATATGATGAATATTTTTATTCAAGCACTGCATTTAAGTCTTAGTGGATTTGCAAATCTGAGAGGAAAAGATTTCCAGACGTGGGAATTTCAGGAGGGTAAGCCATCATTCTTCACAGACCTGAAATGGCATCTCAGAAACAAGTATCTCCTTTATCTTTTCCAATAAAGAAATCAGTGTCATTTCAGACTTCCTGGGTATTCAGATCACCTTGAGTGTTCAGATTTGACTACAGTTTTCTAGTAACAAGAATTTCCTGGCTTTTTTTTTTAAGGAGAATTTGTTCTCATTGCTCCAGCTTGCTGCAAATCTTATTTTACAACTCTTGGTCAAACTTCATTCTACTAAAAAAATAACAAAAAAACTTTGAAAATTTTAAACTATTATTATCTTCAATCAAGAGGAACAATTTTTAAAAAGTTGGTATTGTTATTTACTGGCTATAATATTGGGGGGGTCTCTTGATTAAATGCCAAGATTTCTTAGCATTAGGCAACTACAGAGCCAAACAGGTCCCCCTGAGATCCTGGTCACTGGCCTTTATTAAGGAGTGTGAAATATCGCTCTCTCTGAAGATTTTGTTCATTTCTGATTCAACTAATGCTTAAATATAAAGAAAAGCCCATGAGCAGACTGGTTTCTGCTGTCACATGGTCATGGCAGAGTTTGGCAGAATTTGATCAAATTATTTGACCACGTTATTTGCTCTGGTTCGTGGTTGTTTTAATGCAGTGACACTCCTCAGTCCAGTGACCCCTTGGCAGATGCTCTATTTGCCTCAAGTGGTGTATGACTGGAACAATGAAATTATAATTTAAGAAACAAATCATCAGTTCCCACGTAAAAGGCATTTATTATATGGATGTTGCACATCTCTTGTATATTAAGGTATATGAGAAAAGGAACCCATTGTTTCTTCCAATGGAAATCATCATCTTCCATCAAATGAAAAGATGAAAAAAATTTTTGTTTCATAAACTTCAAGCAAGCGGTTGGAAACACAGAATCACTCTTTTTATGAAACAAGATATCTGGTCTTCTTGTATTAGCAATGACCCCTAACTGCACTAGAGGAAAAAATCCTACATTTATACCCTTTAAAAACTCTGTACAACATTTGAGAAATATCTCTTTGGTCACAGTAGTGCAAACAGCCTTTTCATGTGTGTTCATATCTACTTTGTGTATTTTTGGGCCAGTGTTAGCCATACTCTACCTGAAAGAAAGGACGTATCAAACGGAGAGATACCAAAAGGTCAGATTTTGTCACTGACAAAAATCATATAATGACACTGGGATTTCTTGTGATTCCCTGGCTTTAAATCTGATTAAGCTTTTAGAGCAGCCTCATCTGAAAACTTGCTCCCCAAGGACCAGGTTCATGTTATCTTCAGGCAGAAGGGATACCAAGAAGACACTAAATTATATGTCTGTGCTGCTAAAGATAGGATCCACAGCCACATATATATGTGCACCTAATATACTTCTGTAGATGTTTCCCAAAAAGACAATCCCAGTGAATCATGAGCTCTTTAGTGAGAGTGAACATAATAATATGTTTATTAAGAGGGGTAACAGATGGACTAGCTGGTTTAGCCGCTGGGTTTCCAGTGATTATTCATGCAGACTGAAGTAAGGAGTGACGTATTTAAAGAAAGCAGTAGGAGCTGACACCTCCTGAAACTGAGCTCCAGTTGAGCAATCCCAGCTCACCAATGTTCTGGCAAAGGCAATGGTAGAGTGTGCATTAGGAAATCTCAGAAATCTCCTTTTAAAAATCCCAAGGCTTGATTTGAATTTGCCATGAAACTGCCAGGTACTTCATAGGAAACCTGCAAGATCCCAGAATTCTTTTCCTGCATCTTTAAGTCTGGTGCCAGGGTTCAGACTATGTATTATTTGATTGCCATGACTGGCAGGGCAAGGAAGGTAATGGTAAACAGATAGAGTTTGCTCACAGTAGGTCATGTTAAGGATCAAGATGGTTTGTTAGGGTGTTGTTAGCAAAAAGTGATTATTTTCAGTTCAGCAGTCCCAAAGGATCCTGCCTAAACAAAAGCATGCTTCCTCAGATGTAGGAGTGGATAGGTTCTGGAAAACCTCCAGAGGAGAAAGAAAGTCCCATGCTTGTTATTGAAATGCAGTCAGGGTGTCATTAATGCTAACAAGCATTTTTGGTCACTCCATTGAAATTAGAGTCTTTAAAAGATAAGAATGTATAAGATACAGTGTTTTTAGTGGATTGAGAATGCTGGCTTTGTATTCTGTACTACCTCAGTGTAATCTGAAATGCACATTATGATTACTTGAGTACATTGGGATGTTAGGCCTGCTTTGTCATTCTTTTTTAAAGTTATTTTACAACTTTGTTATGTTTTGACAGATATTTCTAGTCTTTGTAATTGTATTCAAATTTGTGTTGTGAAATCTCAGTGATGTCCCTGTTGAGTGAATTGAAAGTCCATCCAGAATTTCCTCTCTCTGTCCAAGTTCTGTCTCACTGAATAGTTGTGCACTGGGCCAATGAGGAGCGCATTCAAAGATGCTTGAATTATTTAGGTGCCAAGTACTATGGAAAGGCAGTGGGATTTAAACTGCTTTGCTTGATTTAATTGCCCCACATGCTCAGTCTATTCAAGATATTCAGGCTTGTGCAGAGGATGTGGGGTGGACAGGGCCTTTTGCTGGCCAGCTGACTCACTTGTCTGAAATGTTTGTGGGGTGCTTTATGGCTTGTGCTTCCTAATTGCTTGGAGCACACATCTCCAAGGAGTGTTCCTGCTTCAGTTGTGCAGAGTTTTGTTTCTTAGCTTAAGTTCTCTCATTCCCAGTTAGATTTTTTTTATTGTAATAATTTGTTAAACTATTTAAGATTAATTTACTTGAGTTTTTTAAAAGAAGCAACAAAATTGTGTGAATTTAATCTTTCAGGTTATTCATCCATTAATTCATCTCCTCTTAGAGTTTGGAGTTTAAATTCAGACTCGTAGTGACCCTCCCACATTCAAAGGTTTGGAGTTATTTGTTACTTATTTCTTACTCTGGAATGATGAAGTTCTTGCTGAATTTTTTAGAAATATGGTATTTCTTCTATAGAGTGGGACAGCTCTTGTAAACTGCTGCTGAAAAGGGAGCAGCAGAAGTGGTCTGGGCCCTCAGGGGAACCTTGGTTTCTCAGCCCTCTCCCAGGGGGTCAAAAAAATCTAAAGAACTAAGGGAAGTTAATTGCTACTTATTTTTATAGTGGGTATAGTTTCATCCAAAACTTTAAATTTGTGAAAAATTTCCCTTTTACTTTGGTTAGCATTTAGTTGGTCTTCTAATAAAAAACTAGGGTTAATTCTAGAAAGTCAGTATTTAATTTCTTAGTGGAGGTATGTAAATTACTGTTAATTCTTTAAATAAGTGTAACATAAGAAAACTGTCATATGGACTCACTTATGGTGGTCTCGTAATTTTAGTAACAATTCTGGTAATAAGAAAAATGTTGGCACAATAAAATCTTAACCGAAATACTTGAAACAGAAATATGCATTTTTTTTCCTATGTTTTTTGTAGTCATCCAGGCCTCTGCATGCTATAAAATTCAGTAATTACAGTTTTATGTCTTGAATGTTCTTCTTGATTGAGCACTTAGATTCTTTGTTTCCAAGTTTTCAAGGTCTGTAGTCAAGTCCAGGACATGAAATCAGCTTAGTTTTGTTCCTCTGTTGTGTTAAGGACTCCTAGTGTGACCACAGACGGGAATTTTAGGACTAAAATTGAGCAGATGATATTTATTAGACTTGCCATTGAATGAGAACTCTTTTTGCACTTCAGTTTTCTTCTCTGTAATGTGGGGCTGGTATTATTTGTCTCAGAGGTTAGGCATGGGCAAATCCTTGAAGAATGTGGGGATCAGTAATGGAAGGAGGCCTAGTAATCTTTGGTAGAAGTTGCAGACTACTTTCAGGGTAGAGTTTGTTCTTTATATTACAGAAGTAAATAAAGCTGAGAGATGGCAGTTGATAACCCCCTGACACAGTTGTGGTTACATTTATTTTTTAAGCCACGAAATACTGCATGTCATATATTTCTGTGAGACAATTGGCAAAGAATATTTTTGCCAGTTCTGAGAGAAAAGTAAATATAAGCCCGTGCATTATTTTGAAGAAAACTCTTTTCCTTCTACTATTGGTTAACCATCTCTGCACATTGTTTGTTCTCTTGTTAAACAAATTTGCAATCCAATGATATTGCTTGAGTTTTTTTAATTGCTGTTTTCAGTTGGTTAAGTTTTGGAACAGCCACTACAGGCACACCTATATCTGTATTTAACTTGAGTACTTTTCCTTATTGGTAAAAGCGCTGAGTGTTATGTGCTTAGTAGGAGGAAGTAATGCATGGGAACCAAACCCAAGATGAAAACACCAAAAAGGCCAAGCAGTTATTTGACTTTTACAGGGGTAAATTAAGAGATCCATTAGTGGAAAAAAAATACTAATCTGTAATGTATGCTGTAGATATGTGTACCTTGATAGATGCCCTGTGTCCTGACTGGTGACAGCAATGAGCCATGTGACTCTGTCTGTCCCCATCCCAGTCACACTTTTGGACGTCAGAACAAACACCCTGTGCTTTCCAGAGTGTGTGTGCAGCACTGTGAGGTGTGAGGACCTACCTCAAATTAGTGACAACAAAATGTCTGGTGTTATCAGCTGATACAGCACTGCATAGAGAGCTTTGAGTGTATTACAGGCTATAATACACTCTGTACTTATTGTCAGAATGTTTTAAATATGTACATCTCTAAGCAGTAAGACATCACAGAAATAATTTCATTTTTCCCTAACAGAAGCGCTTTCTGTCCATATCCAGCATTGGATATTAATTGAATTCCCTTGTTTCTTTTCTATCACAGTATTTTAACCTTCACAACAGTATTTTGCAGTTTATAGAGCTTGTTGTAACATGTAAAAGTTAACAATAAAATGAAATACTTTGTCATTAATAAAATGAACTGTGTGATCAGAAGTATTGGCCTCAAGGTAAATCTTAATTTCTATAAACTGAAAGTTTCCTACTGAGCTTTACTTTTCATACGAAAATTGAGACTGTTCATTTCTTCAGGTAACTATAGCTCAGATTCCCTAAGTTTTGTTTCTGTCACTGATACTGGCACTATGTGAAAATATAGATGAGTCATTTCAGCTTTGTGGTCTTCTTTCATCTCTTGTAAAATAGAAATTATTATCTCTCTTTGAAGAATCTCTTTTTGTAAATTGTAAATTTGTAAATTCTAAAGCTGGGACTGATTGCTTTGTGAGCTGTGCTTCAGCCTGCAAAGCAGCCAGCTCAGGGTGAGGAAAAGTTTAAAAAAAGTTTAAAAAATTAATCAAGATCAACATTCTGACTTGCTTAGTAATTTTATTTGTTTAGTTTCTTAATCCTTCTGAGATTTTTTTGGTGAAAATGTAACCATAAAAAGACCTTTCTCTTTAACAATGTTAGAGATGCCACACTTGTAGCGGAGTCTCAGTTGTGTGCCCATGAAGCTGAAGTGCCAAGTGAGCTGCTAAATATAACTGCTCTGGGGGCTTCTGTTTAGTGCTAGGAAGCCTCTGTAGGCCAGTCCTTAGCCCCAGTTGTTTGTGCTTCAACCCATCCCAGGACTCTATTCTATATTATTTTGTATGCCAACTGAATATTTCCAGATGAAACAAAAATGAACATGTGAGGTGCTGGATTAGTAAGGAATTCAGTGTTTTCCTCTGAGGTTGTGCCCAGGAACCCCTGCCCCTGTTTTCCACGTTTTCCAGCAAGCGTGGACATGGGACATGGGCTGATGGAAGCACAGCCAGGATGCAGGAGATCCCTTTCCTTCAGCCAGGAGTAACTGTGGTGTTGCTTGAGCCAGTCGAGGACATGCACTTTAACACATCATGTCACAGCAATTGGCAGTGGCCAGAAACCTTTGTTCTTTACACAGCAGGAGAGAGAAATGCAAGTTCATGCTGAGTTGCAGGAATATATTGATTGATTTATTTTGTGCATGTAATAAAAATAATTAGATTATAAAATACTGGCAGGTTTTGCAGTATATAGAGAGAATGTATGTGCCTCTATTCAAAGTATTTTCATCTTGTGCTTTGATTTAAGAGTATCTGCTAATAATTATTTCTGAGTCTTAAGTAGTTGGGTTTTTTGCTGTCTTATTCAGCATTTATTTGTAGCTCATTGTTCTGATTAATTTAGTAGTAACAAAGTAAGAAATCAGGAAAATCCTGATTTTGAAGCAGGCAGATGCTATAATACTCAGTAACTACCCAATTACTGGTAGTTTTTCTTTTGTTGCTTTTTTGTTCTCTAAGGTTTGTGTTATAAATACATTTCTAAATGTATTCTGGTATATACTTTTCTATGGGTTACAAGACTACAGGATTTTGTATGCCATTATTTCCTTTATTTCAGCAGGATTTTAAGAAACAAAGCACTGATTTAGTTTCTGTATGAAAAACAAATAAAGACTGTCAAAAAATTACAAATTCTTAGAGGACTTTATTTGAATGTAATACTGTGTATATCTTAAGTTCTGAATTCTCTTTTTTCACCTCTCTAGCCAAGAAAGCTGAGTTATTGCAGAGATGATTTTACAGTTAATTACCCAAATTAATTTCTCTGATTTTCTTTTAGTATTATTCATTTGCATTGCTGATATTCATCTCTTCTGGGAGTATAACTTTGTACCCCCTGGAACACACTTTTTTTCTGGATAATTGTGGAATTGTGTTTCCTAATTTACATCACATCACAATTATCTTTGCTGATTTCCTGGGCTAACAGTTTGTGTATCTTTGTGCAGAGAGAAGAAGAATGGAGTGAGAACTGTAAAGGACTGCTGCCTCAGAACTGCTGTTGCCATAGAGCTGCTAACAAGGGAAAAAAACTGCAGCATGGATTTCTTGTGCTGCTGAAGGTAAGATGAGGGCACAGCAAAGACTGTAGGAGGGGGAGGGGAGGCGAGGCAGAGGGAGGGAGAAGAGGAAGAAAGTCTGCGTCCTTGCTGTCTAAAAAAGGAAATTCAGTGTTCATGAGCAGAACTGCTGGTGCAGAAGAACAAAGCTATCTCAGTTGTTTAGGGTAGCAGGAGTGATGAGCAAGCAAGCACACTCCCATGCTTTCAGGAGGAAATGCTGCAAAGAAAGGAGGGAGAAGAAGAGTGACTTTTTCCTTTAGAAAATACTCACTGCTGTTTCAAGGTAGCTGCTTTTTGATACTACTTGGGCATTAACATTATTACCCAGGGTAAAGATAGCCATGAAAAAACTCAGTAGGGAGATAAACAAGAAGAAAAAATGGTAGTAAGAAATTCAGCATAATCTTGAGCTGACAAATGTGGTTTGTATGTATTAAAATGTCTCAGTTGTTACATTCAGCTGTGCAGTGCTGTGAAACCTTTCAAAATGCAAATGAAATTATGTTTTTTGTGGTAAGATTGTTGTGATATGTTGATGTGTTATCAATCTCATATCAATGATCTTTTGTCTTCTCTTACCTAAATAGATGTTTTTTGAGAGGAAATGTATAATAAATAAAAATCAGTGTTAGAGACTCAAGCATACTGACTACAGAACCAACATCAGACATACTTTCTGTGGGATCTCTTTAATGGATTGAGCTTTGAAGTAGTTTAAGACTTCAATATCATTACAGAATTATCTGCAACACACTCGTGCAAAAATTGCTGCTGCTGCTTCTACATGTCTTTCATGTTACATATTTTTGCTATCCTTCACCTGCTCCTTCTCCCAGCCACTAGGATGTTTCTGAGGTGTCTGAACCCGTGTGCCCTGCACAGCAAACCCAGCACACCTGCCATGTTTGCATGGTGGGGCCTTGAGGAGAATAAAACAAACTGTGGAGGCAGTGAGAACACTGACTTAGCTATGTTGATACTCCTGTGCTGATATTGCTTAACCATCTGTTTGCTGTGTTATTGAGTGTGCTTGGATAGATCAGCCCTTTTTCACAATTTCTTGTTTTGCACTTTATCACCGTTTATCAAATAGTGTTTCACTGTTCTCCTGTGGTCTGTTTGCAGTTTGGGTCAGAGGGAATTTTTTTTCTATAGCAGCCTGATAGTACAACTGAGTAATCCAGGCTGTAAATGTTAGGGATTCAGATTTTTATTTTTAGTATTACCATCTCTCACTGTGAAATTGTTATTCTTTGAGTATATAGGGTTCAGCTCATACATTTTTCAGTCATGAACGGCACTGGGCAAGATCTATCAATCATGAATACATAAGTTTCCATTTCCAAAGTTTGTGATGTGGAATTGGATGTTCAAATGTATTTTTACTAGCCAGACTCATTTTTGATTCAGATTAATTTTGTTAAACTTTTAAGTTACGGAAAGTTCTCCTGGATTCTTTAGAACCATTATTTCAATTTATTTTGTTCCCCAGCGCACTTAAGGTTGATAACATCCTTTTAAGGTTTGTGGGGTCCTCTGAGCCAGTGCATGTGAAGTTCAAGTCTTAATCCATGACTGCAGCATCCCCTGGCAGTACAAGTGATGGTGATTTAGTTCAATGTCAGCAAGGGGTTTAGTCTCTTTCTCTGAACAATTGATAATGCCTTGATGAGAGAATAATTGTGTTAGGACTGATTTCCACAAAGCATTAGGTGCTACATTCCAGAAGAGATCACTGAACTTCTGAGTCAAACCAGTTTGGATTCTTCAGAGACATGAGATGATTATTCAAACAAGTATGACCATGTAATAAACACCTCTTTGTAGAATAAGTGCTAAACAAGGAATGGATGGGCTCTATCCAGACAAAAACTGCCTTATATAAATATTCAGTGGATGGTTAGTGTTGTAGTCTAAGATCAATGTAATAGTTTTCATTGGCAGAGGGATGGGCAGAAGCGCAATGTTGCTAAATGACAAGCTATTCTCATAAATTTCCAAATAGTATGAATATTTATTTGTTCCAGTTGATGGATTGATGGTGGCTAGTATGTGTTTACAGTGAGTAAGAGCAGAGCTGCAGTAGTGCTGGTACAGAAATGTCTTGAGTAAAGTGCACCCACATTATAACCTTCATATTGCTGCTGTTCCTATGCCAAACTGTCAGCTACAACCCACAGATCTATCAACTTCAGTCAAAGTTTCAGAGGCATCTTGGTTGTCTTATGATAGAAAAGCAACTTAATGAAGACAGAGGAGTTGTTTGTAAATCTACTATGTCCACATGTTTGTACTGAATTCTGAAGAAATAGGTGATCTTGTAGTTTATGCTTAGTTTGCCTGCATCTTCCACCTGGTTTATCGTGGGAGTGATCAAGAGAAAAAGAAAGTATGGCAAAAATTGCCCAGAACACTCTAATCTGTGTATTTGGGCCAGTTAAAAAAAAGCTTTTAAGCCACTAGTGCTGCTGTAGTTAATGCCAGGACTTGCACCAATTCTGAAAACATTGTAAAATAGAAAAGCTTCTTTGATGCTTATTGCTGTCTATAATTAACTTTTTGAGGTGTTGCACTGCTCAATTTCCATCTCAACCACTCCAGGTAATATTAGCTTTCCATGTGATAGGCTTTGGCTGAGTGGTCCAAGGCCAGATTTTTGAAATGCTGAGTACCCATAATGCTATTTAAGGTTAATGGGAGCACAGACTTCTCAGCAAAATGTAAAATCAGACTTCTGCACTCAAACAGGAGATTTTAGTTTAGCAGTCACAAGACTGCTTAAATGATCAGTCTGAATTCTGGATTCCTTCTGGAACTGATTTTTTTTTTCTTTTGCAGAGCCTGAGTTATGTCCCATTATGCCCCTTTGTTTTTATTAATTTTGTGACCATTACTAGTCTTTTAGTCAGTACACAGCTAGTAGAACAATTGACACATAAAAGGAAGATAATTCAGTTATAGTAGATTTACTTCCTCATAATGTTTTATGGCGTTAGTCTTTTTTTCTATTGGATTAAATGGCAAGAAATTATCTTCTGTTGACATGCTTAACAGTTAGAATAAGAAATAAAAGTGTTCCATTACCTGTGTCTGGTGGATTTTTCAAGGCATTGCACTATAGTGTTTTGGCCATGTAGGACCAAGTCTTTCTTTAAACATGTTCCTATTGATATTCTGTTGATAAGCTTTATGTTCCCCAACTTGAAAACAATAATCCTCAATTCTTGTCTAGCCCAACTGTTTGAGTTTTCTTATAGTAATCTAAGTTTCAGTTAACAATACATCCTTGTTCATTCTCTGCCTTAGTCAGACTTGTTTTGTTCCCTTGTTTTTCACTGAAACTATATATTTTGTTTTGTTTCAAGCCAAATGGTCTGTTGGATCCTGTGGTAAGTGCATCCAGTGGAAGGTGGAGAGGCATCCACCAAATTCATACAGGGCCTCTCATAAATATATTTTGTCTTTGCATTTTTAAAACAAAAATACTCCTTTGGCATGACTCTGGATTCCGCAAGAATTCTGATTTTCTGTGACTTAATTTGAGTAAGGTAAGTACTTTCATTTGAGTAAGGTAAGTATTTTAATGCCTGATCTTCAACGCACAGCT
Source organism: Chloebia gouldiae (assembly GCA_003676055.1). Classification (NCBI taxonomy): domain Eukaryota; kingdom Metazoa; phylum Chordata; class Aves; order Passeriformes; family Passeridae; genus Chloebia; species Chloebia gouldiae. The sequence goes on from QUSF01000026.1 coordinate 5,601,541, forward strand.
CAGCACTATCTGTAGTCATGGCAGAAGAGAAAAGAATCACTGTGAGGTTTCTAATCCCTTTTACTCCGTAGCGGTAGGAGTTACTTCTTTGATGGTTATGGTTGGGTTTTCAGTGGGCAGCAGATTGAAACCATTGCAGGAGCTGCAGTATTAGGAGTATTCATTGCAGCAAGATGCCTTACCCAACTAGAAAAACCTTTACTCTTTACTCCTTAATGCACCCTTCCTCTTATTTTAGAATGCAGTAGAAACATTGTGTTATTAATTATATTTTCCCAAATGAACTTGCACATAAAGCTTAATTAAACCGTGGGAGCTGCATTACACTAATGTGGTCTTGTAAACACAGCAGAATTAGGAATTGTGGGTGAGTAGCTGGTTACAGAATTGAAAATATCTATCCCCATTATTATTTTTAAAGAATATATGAGGAATTTGTACATTGAATTTGGTACAGCTCTGTCTACATTA
>QUSF01000026.1:5610756-5717030 GCA_003676055.1 Chloebia gouldiae
CCTTTCCTTTCCTTTCCTTTCCTTTCCTTTCCTTTCCTTTCCTTTCCCTCCAACTGACAGTCTGCAGAGGCAATAATCAGAGTTCAAAAGGACCACTCAGAGAAAATAACACCCTAAAATAAAAGCCAAATGAACTATTTGTATATGTTCATTAAAGAAAAAAATGAGAATGTCTACAAGCCAAAATCATATTTTATGGAGAACTCTATGGAATTTCTGTCTCAAACTGTAAAGACCAAAAAGAAAATTACACAATTATCAAATCAAACATTACTGAGTGTGTTGTATTTTCTCAGGTCTTCTAAAGGAACCATGGTAGATAACTTGCTTAAAACAGCCTTCATATCTTAAAGCTGGAAGAAAGCAGATATTGATAGTGGGGTTTTTTTGAAGATTATACAGCCTAAACCAGCTAGCTGGTTTAAGGGCACATGGGTAGTGGAGGGATTTGCTTCAGCTAGTCTGAGTTTCATGCTTCTGTTATTTACTAGTGCTGTCATTCTTTCCTTTTTTGAACAATACTTCTGAAACATTCTTGAGATGTACAAGGATTAATTTTTGAACAAGAGAGGCTCTTGAAAGTAACACTCAATGGTGCATTTCCTCAACAGCTGAAATGGATGCTATTCTGTCTCCTCCCATTTACCACCACTGTTCATAGTGACTCTGCATTCCTGCCCTTTGTCTTGTGTTTGAAAATCATTTTTCTGATGCCCTCATGAGCTGGTTCATGAGGTCAGTTGAGAAAGGAAGCCTCTGTTTTTGGTACAGCTCCTTCAGTTCCAGGTCAGTGAAGCCAAGAGGGTACCTGTGTTTGCAGAACTGTTTAGCTGGATTATGTATAAATTATGTTCATAAATTTCTTTTGAAGCTATTATTTGAACTGTGGTAAAGGTTAAATAATAATTCAGCTACTGACTTTTCTGAGAAAATATGTCTTAGGTTGGAAATTGTGCTAATTTTAATTATCACTTCTTGGTTTGTACATGAGTAACTCCTGGAATACTTGGATAAAAACTTCTCAAGGGATTTATTATTTGGGTAAAACTGGTTAGATTCTGTGGTGTAATCTGTAAGCCTTTCAGTGGTCCTCTTAGTCACTGATTCAGAAGATGTGGATGTCCTAGTTACATAAACAGTTACGTGTAAGTCTGGATTTAAACTTTGTTTGTGAAATGAAGCAAGGCTATAAGTATTTTCTTGAGTCAGACCTCAATGATAATTTGTTAATGTGATATTTTCTTGATAAACAGATTTTTGAGATTACTTACACCTCTAGAAGTGATTTTGCATTCTGGAGTTAAGTCTTGAAATTGGTCTTTGGTACAATTAGTCTCCTCAATTTCATATCTAATTACATAATTCCATCCAGCTACCACCTGGAAGAGATATTTAGGTTATATATTATGTAAAACAATGCACACTTTAAAGTTAAACTATTACGTGAGGTTAGCAAAGAAAGCAAAACTACACATTTAGTGCCTTCTATCTATCAAATCACTTTGCAGTCATTAAGCCACAGATTGTTTGTGGACAGCAAAAAACCATCTTGTCCTTGCAGTACAAAATGTCAACTAAGTCTTGCTTTTATTAGAAGTGCCCTTTGTATTTGGTGTCCACTTCTGGCAAGCCTGCAGCCTCACACTGCTGGGTTTCTTGCCCTTTCCTCCAAAGATCTGTTACTTATTACTGCCTGTGACAGGAAGCTGGTCTAGATAGATGACTACAGTAACACAGCCTGGCAAGTCCTGCATTCCTGAGCATGGGACACAGTAAAACAGTATCTGAATAATGTAACTTTATACTGCTGGCATCATTTTTGTTGAGTGTTCTGCATTTATCATCTACCCATAATTCTCTGTCCTGGGCTTTACCTTCCCACACACACTGTTTTCTCCAGGTTCATAACCCTTTTTAAAATTTTTCTCTCCAGGAAAAGCTGTTCTATTTTCCTAACAGTGGCTACTTCTTCTCACCCATGAAACATCTCCAAATCATAGTGTTGGGCCAGGTAACATTGTATTAAAAAGGAAAAACAATCAAGTATAAGAACTTGTTATCCCAGATCAATTGGAGAGCTCTGACTTTTCTCTCTTTACCAGAGGTGACATGATGGTTCTCTTTCCAGCTGCTGGAGTTCAGTCTGTCTGCAACACTTTGTCATGTAGCTTAAATGTTGTGCAAGTTTGTCTTTCAGCAAAGAGCATTGCTGCCATCAGTAAATGTAACAAGGACAGCCTGGTTTAAAGCATGAGTCAAGCTGACATGAGACTAGAAGTTTCTTTTTGGCTTAGTAAATACACACAGGTTCAAAGAAAAGGGTCTGTGTTTACTGTTGGGTTGCACACTAGTTAAAAGCCAAATAAGAAACTTTACTTTCTAGCAATGTCACACAAATCCATAGGAAAGCCTTTAACAGGGAAGGAATTATTGCATGAAATACCAGATGACACAGAATTTCTGCAACATGAGTAGTCATTTCTTGCAAAGCAGATATTCCCATGAGCAGAAATCTCGCAGCAAGTGGCATGCTGGGGTTTTGGGTTCTCTTACCCATTTTTCCTATGTGGGGTTTACCTGTTCTATAGCACATAGCAGCTGCTGACAAATGGGCCCTATTGCCTGCAAAAACAGAGATGCCTGCTGCTGTTTGAGAGGCTGGTGAGTGTGAGAGATATCTGTGCAGGCTGGCAGCTTTGGCTCAGCCCCTATGAGGGATCTGCTGCTGCTGCAGCCTTAGGGCAAGACTAAAGGAAATACCCAGGAGGGTCTGAGATGATACAGGTTGCATGTGTCAGACCAGAATGGAAATAAACTAGTGCTAAACACTGCTTAGAAGCAACTGCAGATTAAAAAAAAAAAGGTGTATGCTATCAGTTGAGAGCTCTGTATCCAGTAGGTAACTGTTAAGGATTCCTTATAAATGAAGATAATTATTTATTGAGTCTACCTATATATGCATTTTTAGGCTTTACTATCAGAAACATACAAAAAACAAACAAGGTACCTGCTTTGGGTTGGATTATTTCAGTAAAAATGTAGAGAAAAATCATGCACAAACCTGTCTCTTAGCTTCTTTTATTTCCACAAGCTTAAAAAGGGCAAGTTCATCACTGTGCTTGTTAAACTTTTGAATGGTTTTTTTCAGAATTTCTGACACTTCTGAGCCATCACTTGATATATGATGAAAGCATCCAAGACATGGAGCCTCAGTAAGTCTTATCTTTGACACATCTGGAAAAGAAAAACTAAAAATTTAGGGTTTCATGCAAAACAGCTGTAGGTTTTCATTTTTCCTGTCTGGGAGTGAGCAAGAACTTTTCCTGCTTTTAATTGATGAGATAAGCAAACCCTATATTCCAGTTTCAAGGTCTACAAAGACATTTTTATATTTAGGAACATGTTCTGGTTGTAGTGGCAGGGGCCATCCTTGACCTTAGGGTCCACTGAACCCCATTCCCGCAATTACTGAATTTCAGAAAAATCTTGCATGTAGTTTTGACACTATTAAGGAAGGTATGTTACTCATTCAGCCAGGAAGGCTGAACTAAGGGGATGGTTTTCAGATTCTTCAAAGCTCACCCACAGTGTGCAGCTGCTTGCTGTCCTCACCACATTTCAGGATGGGGACTTCAGCAGAGAGGTTTGGGCTCACCCGTGTGAGCTGCTGTGACTCTGAGTGCCCCAGGGACTGTAGTTGGACTGTTCTGCTGTCCCTACCAGTCACTGTGGCTGCCAGTTACCACTTGGTGCTACCTTCGGGCTAAACCAGCTGGATTGGCTGTGAATAGACAAGCTTGACAGGGATGCTCAAACTCCTGTTTCCTTCTACTAATCCTATTAACTCTCTTTCCTTTCTAGTAATCATGGACTGGATTTTCATAAATTAATTTTATAGTTCAGTACATAAATTAATTTCACAAGTCAGTGAGCTTGAGAATGGAAGTGGGACAACATGTGGTCTCTGTGGAATTGAAGTAAAATGTATGTGCCTGATCTTCAGCTGGCATAAACTGGCTTAAAGGAAGTTATGCCAGTTTGCACCAGGCAGGAAACCAGTCCAGGGTCAGTTAGATTGAACTGTTCCACCAAAGAGGCTGAACAGTGTGGTGCCAATACAGTGGGGAAATCCCTCATCTGTCAGGAATGACCAAAGTATGTCTTATGTTGACTCAGTAATGACAAATGTAGATACCTTACAGGAAAGTATGACCACATTTTCAGTAAGCAGTCACAAAGCAGAACCAACAGCACCCCCACTTCTAGACCAGCTGTGCTCTCAGCATTTTTGTAAGGACTATGCTGAACAAACATGTATTATTTTCCAGAGTTATTATTACTTTGTGAGAAGAGATGAGTTCCTTAGACTGAATACCTGATTCATTTAATTTATATATGGGGATTTTTTTCTTTCTAAGCAAAGATTCAAATGCAAATTTCCCATGTGTTCTCTGTGGGATTCACACAACTTTTGCTGGCAACTAGGTGTCACCATTGCCCTACAAATGCAGCATTTGTTCAATGCAGAACATGGACTTTATACTGCAGTTCCTAGAACGACACTGTAGGTAAAGCCATTTCAGCTTTAAACAAGATAGCTAGGAACAAAAAGCATACACCAGCTGCCAAACATCTCAGAAACTGGGGGGAATATTTCTGTAGTTAATAGATGGATATTTTAAAGTGAGCTTGGGTATATCTTTCAGAGCACCAGGCATAGAGATCTCAGTTGGAAATCTTTAAAACAATGTGATTTATTTTTAATAAAGAGAATTCCTATGTGAATGTAATAGTCATATGAGTGTCTTATAGGTGAAAAATGTAGTACTTCTTATTGTTAAGGTGTAAAAGATCCATCTCTTACATAATTACATCACTGCCAGATTAATATTTTGTAAATGAATTTTTTTTCTTTCCTTGTTTGAGGTAAATATTTGTTTTGGTAAACTTTAACAGCAAGAATTCATTAATTTTCAATTTGGAGAAAATGAAGGTGCAATTTTGTCATACCAAGTATTTTCCAGTAATTCCTTGGACAATTTTATGTTTAAAAAAGTAAGGACAGAAAGTTGAAGTGTGACAAGTTGCATCCAATCTCTTAAGTTATTAGTATGCTTTTGGTCTTAAGCAAACTGATTTTAATTTGGCATAATTCTAGTGCCTGAAGAAACTCACTACACATACATGCTGAATTTTATTACCCTTGGCAGAAACTGCCTGTGCTTCACTGATTTAGTCTATATGTGTATAACATTGAAGTTAAAATTTATCTTTAACCAATAGTTGCTTACAAAGTATTATTTATAAATATCTGACTAGAATGATAAGGAGCTTCTACCTTTAAAATTACCTAAAAGTTTCAGTATTTTATTTATTCCATTTTTATTTGTAAGTGTATTTTTTGAATGCTGTCCCAAATAGTTACATACCTGAGAAAATTTTGCACTCTTGTGAAACATTAGTTGTTTTATCAGCATCATTCATATGAACTCGAGCTGTGCATTCTCCTGTTTTCTGCAAAAACATATGGCAACAATTGTCTGAAACTTGCTAAATAAAAATACAGTGCTTTGGCTATTGAACACAGCTGACCGTTGCAGACTGATTTTGGAGAAAAGGTTCATGTGTATGTTTGTAGTAATGTCTAACTTGCTGTTTTGTTACTGTAAAAGGATCAGTTTTGTTGATTGTGAGGAAAGTAAAGGACAAACTGAGCAGACGACTTGAATGATGCTTTGTATTTGTATGATGTGCATTGATTAACTAAAGACTTTACAGTCAGAATAATGGAAATGAATACATGCCCATGACTAAAGACTGTATAAGCTATATATTTGTCCATTTTCCTCTCTACTAGTACAAAATATGCAGCAATGGCCATGGCATTTCACATAGATTCAAATTATATTGTCACCGTGATCCCTTCCTGTGCACTGTGGGAAAGAGCAGTGCCATGCCCTGGGAATATGGAGTGCCCCCATCTTACCTCCCCTGGGTGCCCTCTGGCAGCATGAGCCAGACATGCTTGGCACTGCTGGAAGCCCTCTGCCTAAATTTCTGCCATAGTGGCTTCCATGTCAGTATTTGGTTGTGCAAGCTTCCATTATACATAATTAATACCAAGTTTTACAGTCCTTACACTCTCGCAGTGCACAAATCTTAGGTTGGATTTATTGTAAACCCTCATATTAAAGCACTGAAATGTTCCTTTCTACATATATTCAGGATTGTACCGGAAAACTCAGGACTATAATGGTTACCTTTGGGGTTGTAAACATTTATGTACTGTAGTCATATAAGCTCTCTAAAGCAATGCATCTTAAAAAGTTAATTATTCTGCTGTATTTTCCCCAGGCAATTGCGGTCCTGGGTCCTGGTCCTTAATGTTTCTGCAGTGAACTTTTTTAAAGAGAACAGATACTTACAGCCTCTGCAGATACTTTGTAATGACAGTGTTGCCAGTGTTTGTTTTCTTCAGTAGCGCAAGTGCTTTCAAGTATTCTGTATTTCACATAGAACTGTGGGTCTGGACCTGCCTGGATTAAAACAATATACATCTCATCATTTGCATGGTAATAAATCAAGTGAAAAGATAAGAGTTTCAAAAAAGTAAATACTATTATTTAGTTACCTTAACTTTTATAGTATGGTTTCCCATTAGCTGCTGGTCTCTCATATCTTGGTAGTTCAAATATTAACTTACCTAATTATATTACTTAGCCCTTACCTACAATGACAATATGTTGATATAAAGCATACAATATGCTTAACTGCCTTCATTTTAGCTTGTAGTACCAATGGGTTTAGAACCAAAAATATATAGTTAGGTTTTATACTCTCATTCAAATGTACTCCAAAAAAGCCATTTTGGGTGGCTGCTTGGATAGTTATCATAATTACCAGCTTGGACTGTGCTCCTGTCTGACTCCCTCACTCTCACTCTTGGCCTCCTCCCAGATCTGTCCACTTTCTTTCTGTACAGCTCCCCTGGCAGCCCAGAGGCAGCAGCCCTGAGGCAGCCTGGCAGTGCCCAAACAGCCCCTGCTCGGTGGTACCAGGGAACTTCAGCTGCCCGGCCTGCCTGGGAAGGGGGGAGCAGGGACGTGCTCTGGAGACAGCCTTGAGCAGTGCCTGCAGTTTTCCACAGGCATTGGAGGCTGGGCTGTGGGGCAGGACAGCCTCAGGAATCACATAAGATGAAATAAAAAAACATTAAGCAAAGTTTGGCCTGGCCACTGTAAATACTTCAGAATCTAGTATACCAGTAGTGGGCATTTTCTCCTTGCCATAAACCATGTAGCAGGCCTGTGCCTACAGGTGACAGTGACAACACTGTAAGGTTTGTGGTCCATCCTCTAGAGAAGAGATGAAGTCAGAACTTACTAACCTTTTACAGCTACTAAAAATGCTCTGCCAATGTGACTTTTCAAATACAAAGAGGCAGCTGCTGTAGTTTAGCACTGATTATTCTAAAATATCCAGTTATTTGTCTCTGCTGGGAGGATTAAATTATAATTCTTGCCTTAGTGCTACCAAAAAAATGAGACTGAGCTGATGTGGTTGACATATACTGGATTTACACTGATGTAGTAGACACAGAATTATATTCTGCCTTCTCTTAATTCTTGTTGTGTATTGCTATAGGTACAAAGAAGTGTAGAGGTACCTCATATAATAGTTGTAAAAAAGGATAAAAGGGGCTCTAAAAATATAATAGACTTAGTTCTCAGCAGGTAGAAATTGACTTTTATGGAATTACATCAGATTATACTATTTGGGATTTAAAAAGAGCCAAATTCTGTTCCCCGTTACAGTGTTCTAAATCTGCAATTAATCAGTTCAGTAAGTAAATGATGTAAGAAAACGCATTGTTTCTGTATTATTTGCTATTAGTTTATTACATTACTATTATGAACAGCTATGCCTTTAACTGGTGCAGGTTTAGTCTTTCACTACTAACCTTTTATGTTTTATTACCTTATCAATAATGAATGTACATGAATATGTAATAACCAGCTATTTAATTAATGCATTCAACATTGTGAGACTAGTGAGAAGTAAAATCTATACTCTTTATGGAAAAAGAATCGAAAATATGAGGAAATTTTAATTGCAGATTCCTTTTCTCTGTATTTTACTTAATATCATAATTAGATCAATGACTCAAAGTTATTATTGATTTCCACTTTGTATCTTTTAAGAAAAAGAAAGATGGCTATCTAGAGAAGGAAAGATGAATAATAATTGCAATAAATATGTATTCTTAAAAATATAGCATTGTTTAAGATAAAATTCTGAAACTCCTATCTCTCCTTTGGGAACATCAGCAAAAGGAAGGTAGGTGGTACTACAGCTCTGATATAGAGATATTTGCATTTGGCTGTTGTTAAGAATGGGAACATTAAAAATGTTCAGTGAGACTATTCATTTACTTAATATTAATTATATAAAGGGTCTTCTGATTTTACTCTTTGTCTCCACATGCTAAAATCTCCTGTGTAAACAGGAACATGAGAGGGCAGGTGCCAGGAGATGTGGGTAATTTGCTGTAAGTGTTTAGCAATGCATGGCTCCTTTCTGAGGTCAGTTTCTGTCTGGGTAAAAGTGTCCTGTGATTTTGGAGTGCAAAATATTCTCTCTGGATTTCTTGTGGTTTACATCTGAAAATCCAATCCAGTAGAAAAAAATGCTTATGTTATTTTCAAGTAAAATAATGCTTGTCATTATTATGGTAATGCCATCTTTGTATACCTCTCTAAGGTAAATACTCTTTTGTTAGATTAAGGCTATATAGAAGGACTCCAGGCAAAGGATCATGTTGCATTCTTCTTTCTTCTGTAATTTTAGCTGTCACCCTATTCAACTAAAATACCACCTACTACTTCTAGATGGATCTGTGACTTAGGAATGGTGTCAATCAAATAGTATTCATAAACAAGTCAGAATATTGGCAAACTTTATCAGGTGATTCTTCTTCATGTGCGGCACCAGCTCTTCCAAAGTCAAGATTATAGTAATATTTTTTATAAGTGTGGTTTTGCCATTGGTCTGAAAACCTTACACATGATGGAAAGGGGTAGAATTCCCAATAAAGAAAAAAGAGGACAGAGTGGAATAGTGAGACAAATCGTGTTGGTGATAGAAATTTTCTATTCTTTAGTCCTTACATTAGTAAGCAATTCAGCAGCACACAGAGTTCTGCTGATAAAAACATAATATACACCCCTGCTCGTCAGGGGGAACAAGTATCTTACTGTGCAAGTCACTTTGATTTTTTTAAAAACATTTTTGGAAGACACTGTGCTATCATGCTTGCCCCCTTACAAATGAGATGGAGATAAGCTGATTCAGAGTGCATAAACAATTCCAGCTTTTTTTTTTTTCTTAATGTACTTACAGTTCTCTTGGCTTCCATCACCACGTATAGAGCAAATTGGTTACCAGTTTCCCTGTCTCCATTGTATTTCTTCAGTGCTGCATCAACAGCTTTAAAGACATCAGGGTCATCACAGTCAGAAAATTCAAATGCAAGAGGAATGGCTCTGCTAGAGAAAAAACTACAGCAGAGTGCTAGTACAATGAAAGCCCTCATAATTGGATGACAAAGTCCCCCTGAATTAGAAGGCTCTTTAAGAACCAAATGCAAAAGGAATGCCTGACGGGATTTTAGTCACCTCTTCTGTTTTTCAGGAGCAGTAGTTAAGTAAACAGAATGAGTGCATTGCTGGGATTGGTTGGTTCTCATCATACCCTGTTTATACTGCAAATAAACTTCTGAGTTTATCTAAATAAACTTTGTTTATTCACCAGAATGACACTAAGGTTATCCACCTGCCATCAAGATAACAGGATAAATGGCTGCAGCTGGGGACCAGTTTAGGCAAAGTAAAGCAAAAGAGAAAGAAGTGGCTGTAGCTTTCTGACTTCTTAACACCTAAGCTGCCACTGAGAATTAATTTTACAAGGCTTAAATAAAATATCCAGGAAGGTCACAGTGGCAATGAAGTTTTGGACAACAACCTTGTCAATTTTATAGACCTGTTTAGTGTTCAGACTGCAGCAGTTCTGAGAACTATAGTACTCAGAACAGGTCTGAAACATCTTTGGACACATGCATATGGTTGAATGTCACATAACCCACAGAACCCACATAACACTTGACAAACCTTGTCCTTCATGGTCCTTTTGGGAAGTCCATCTCTGCTGCCATGTGGAGACTACCTGGCTTAAGGATTAGTCAGTAATCATCGTGCTTTGTTATTGTTACAGATAAGTGACACACAAGAACAAAGGATTAAGCACTATCCTCTGAGTCTGGTCAAGCCAGGATTAGAGATGGCTGAGAACTGGTGCTTGTCTCCCCTGTGTGGCACCAAATAGCTTCGCTTTGAGTCAGTGAACACCTTGGGATTGCCTTGGCTCCTATGTTCCAGCTGTTTCTTGCTGTATTGTGTTTGTGTGGCAAGGTTTTGATAACAGCGGTGGCTTCTGTGAGAGGCTTCTAGAAGCTTCTCCTATGTCTGACAGAGCCAATGCCAGTCAGTTCCAAGATGGATCCAGTTCTGGCCAAGATTGAGTCCATCAGTGCTGGTGGTAGTTCCTCTGGATAACATAGTGATGAAGGGAAAAAGAGGAACTGGGAAAGAACGGCAGAGAGAAGAGTGAGAATATGTGGGAAAAGCAGCTATGCAAATCCCACAGCCTGTGAAGAATGTGTGGGAGGAACTGCTGTGGGTGAGGAGCAGAGATTTTCCTGCAGCCTATGGAGCAGACCATGGTGAGGTAGCTGTGCCCCTACAACCCCTGGAGGTCAGTGGTGGAGCAGGGATTCACCTGCAGCTCATGGAGGACCCCACACCAGAGCATGTGGATGCCCAGTGGAGGCTATGACCCTGTGGAAGCCTGAGCTGGAGCAGTTTGTTCCTAAAGGATTGCACATCATGGAAAGGACCTACATTGGATCAGTTCATGAAGGACTGCCTCCAATGGGAGAGATCCCAGGCTGGGGCAAGGGGAGAGTGTAAGGAGTCCTTATCCTGAGGAAAAAGAAGGGGCAGAAGCAACATACGATGAGCTGATTGCAACTCCCATTCCCATGCCCCTACATCAGGTGACGGAGAAGGTAGAGAAAATCAGGAGTAAATTTAAGCCTGGGAAGAAGGTGCTTTAAAGATATTACTTTATTTCTCATTCTCTTACTCTAGTTTGATTAGTAATAAGCCGATTTCCCTGAGTCCAGTCAGTTTTGCCTGTGAGGATATTTGGTGAGTGATCTCTCTATCCTTACCTTGACCCATGAGCCTTCTGTTACATTTTCTCTCCCCTTTCCAGCTGAGGAGGGCAGTGACAGAACAGCTTTAGTGGGCATCTGGCACCCAGCCAGAGCAAACTCACCACACTTGTTACAAGTTTTGATTAAAGAAAATGCACTTCAGAGACTGTGGATAAACTACACCAGAAATAAGTTTGTTCATACATGATAACAGGCTTTTAAAAATTAGTCAATCTTCACTCAGTCATGCTGAGTCCTCATTTTGTTTCTTTTTCTTCAATGTGGCCTTTGCACTGTGTTTCACTTTATGCTATTAAAAAACTATTTGGATGATCAAATTACTAACTTTTTTGAGATTGAGCTTGAGAATCCCATATTCTTGCTGACGACATAGCTGTTCTGAACCAGTTTGCTGGTCCCTGGACAGTCTGAATGGACTTGACCTTGATGGGGGCTGCAGTATAAAGAGGCAACACTATTCTTTCTTCCTGCTCCTCCCAACTCAGTTTTCAGTGAGGAAGGTTCAGCAATAAAGGAAACATTTACATGAAAGAGTTATTACATGCATCTGCTTTTCTCTTCCCCTGAGACCAATTATGAACTATTTGAGAAGGGCTGTCCTTGACTGCAATATTTCTATGTATCACCACCAGCAGCTGTAGCGATGGAAGCACCTGTGCAGGCCACCCTGCAGTGAGACAGCAAGTCATTAACTGTTCTCAGACCCCTTCTAGATAACAGTGCTAACCCAAACACCATTAGTCAATTTATACTAGAGTTTGCTTTGTGGATGTTTAATACCTAAATTGCTTAATAGTTTAATATAATTTCTAGTTCAATATCTACTAGCTAATTATGTGTAGTAGAAAAAACCAAAAAAAGCCAAAAAAAAACCAAAACAGGCAACTGTGTCAAGAAAAAAAAATGCTTGCATTTTTATTTTCTATAAATCTGTATAAAGCATGAATGTAAGTCTTATGGATTACTTTTTAATGGAAAACAGTCCAATTTCCTCTAGGTCAGATTCTTTGGAGAAGTGCATTATAATTATGAATTATGAAAAAAGAAAGATTTTAGATGGTAATTTGCACTATTAGAGAATTTTTCTTTTTGTTAGAACTGAAGCACCATCATTTTCTGGGGAGATTTTTACCCATTCACATTATCTAAGGGACTCAGAATTTTGAGCCTTTCAGTCACAGTAGAGCTCTAGATAGCCATGATGAAGAAGCAGGTTGAAATACATAATGATTATTTTCAGTGATTCTCCTTCCTAGAAACAGAATGCTTTTCCCTCCTCTCCATTGACTGTAGGACTGTGGTTGCCCATGAAATTATTGAGCCAGGAACATCTTTCTCTGAGGTCATATAGGAGAATTTTCTGTTACAAGGCTATAAGGAAATAAAGGCAAAATGTTTGGAAGGTCAAGTTTGGGTTTTCCGGGGCATGATTTTGATTGTGTAGGGAGATCTGGAAAGCCTGGAGCTTCTGCCATCTCCTTTAGTTTTGAGCCAGTGCTGAAAAAGTGAAGGTTGCATTGGGATAGTTCAGGAAAGTTTGCAGTGGGAGGTGTGAGAGAATGCTGCTGGTTTGGAACTGGGATGCGATAGACAGCTCCTGTTACATGGCATGGAAAATACTTTCCTGATACGCTTGTCTTGTTGTGATGATGTCTGTAATAGTGATGACAGTGATGAGGAGGAGGACAGTGCCATCCATGATGGTGAGGAGGATGGTCGTGATCTGGTCCATGAGGAGGGGGACACGGTGGTCCGTGGTGGTGAGGAGGGTGGTGGGGACCTGGTCCATGGGGAGGGGGACAGGGTGGTCCATGGTGGTGAGGAGGATGATCATGATCTGGTCCATGAGGAGGAGGGCAGGGTGGTCCATGGTGGTGAGGAGGATGGTCGTGATCTGGTCCATGAGGAGGAGGGCAGGGTGGTCCATGATAGTGAGGAGGATGGTCGTGATCTGGTGCATGAGGAGGAGGGCAGGGTGGTCCATGATAGTGAGGAGGATGGTCGTGATCTGGTGCATGAGGAGGAGGGCAGGGTGGTCCGTGGTGGTGAGGAGGATGGTCATGATCTGGTCCATGAGGAGGTGCAGTAGGATGGTGATTATCTGGTTCATCATGGGGAGGAGAGGGAGAAGAAGATCGTTTGTTGCTGTCTTGATCTTCCTTGCTGGGTTTCAGATTGTGCTCAGCCTCTTCAGGTCTGGACTGAGAAGAGGGGGGGCATTCATGTCTGTGGTGATGCTTATGGTGATGTCTGTGGCCAAAATGATGATGACAGTGGGGATGTCTGTGTGGATGTCCCAGAGCTGAATGTTTCCATCTTCGCCCACAGCCATGGTGCTGTTTATAAAAACACCAGAAGAAGTATTAATCAGGTGTTGATAGAGCAGAAGAAATCAATGAGAAAGAGAGAGGTGGGAGTTAGCAGGTTTGCATTCATAGCTCTGATGATCTCTAAGGGAAAAAAAAAATCTGTATTTTTTTTCATGCTGGAGGAGAAGGAATAGATAATAAAATGCCAAGTTACTGAAAATCTGCTGGAAACAGACAATGTTGAAATTATATAACCGGCTGAGAAGTATTTGTGATAGATCAAAACAAAACAAATCCACACTGGAGTAGCTGTTGTGATATAAACTGGAATACCAGATATGATAAGGATCATCTCCCCTCCCCTTGCTTTCTAAAATTCCTTTGAACTTTTTTGCCAATCTCTACTCAGTCAAGTGATCAAACTGAGAGAAGACACACTTGGAAGGAATAGTAGGGACAGCTCAATTCTGATTCATCCTTTGACTGACCTAGGACTTGCAGGTCAGTCTGTCCTAATGTGCTGCATCACACCCAGGCAACAGAAAATTTGCACAAAAGTTACAATCATCTGCCAGTCTGGACTAAGCAAGGTTCTGCAACCTGCATGAGGATACAGCCAGAGATGTGTCCATAACTGAGTACATACCCAGGGATGGTAGATTTCACAGCTTATATCTGCTTCATCTGCACCGCTGATAGTTCTTGCCTTGCAGAATCCGGTGTGCTAAGCAAAAGACAAGGGAAAAAACCCACAATGCACACCTGGGTTCTTGTGTTGGAATTAATACAAATTACTGAATGGTCAACATTTTACAAGTTAGGCTATTCCTTTGACACCTAAGTATATTGACATAACAGCCAGATCCTGAGCCTTTCAACCAATGCTTGCCAATGATTAATAATGATTAATATATGTGCAGTTTTTGAAGGTTCTCGACTCTTCATGTGATGCACTCTACATGCACTTAGAGGCTACTACTCTGCATCTCACTTCCCTTTTGATGTCTAAGAGATTGGCCAGCCACTAATGCCTCCAAAATGAATACTCTTGGGTGCTTGATTTTTCTTGCTTTTTTTTTTCTGTCTTTGCTTGTCAAACATCTGTTCAGATTGGACTGTTCCATAATTCTGCTCAAAGCTCTCAAAACCTGGCACTGTGTAGCTATGCTGTTTCAGATAAAGCTCAAGGCAGAGCTTTCTTCCATTTATTTTTTAAAAAGCAATTTGTTGTAATTTTTTTGCATTACTTCCCTTCGCATCCTCTTTGCTGTGACTTTCTCTTGCTGTCCAGTTGCTGTGTGTGGAATTGCTCAGGTGAAAGAGCACAGAACTCAGGTAATGGGTTCTGTGTGTGCTCTCTGTACTGGGTGCTTTGTCTTGACATTTGTTTGGGCCATTAATAGCCCATTGTGCTCAGTGACTACAAATGGTAATGGCATTTTACACAAACAGCAGTGATGGCAGCATTGAGAACAGAATTCAGACCCTCTATTGCCATCTACCTTGTGCTTTGTTCTAGTGAACTTGTGGCTGCTTTACCAGTTAATTTACAACCTTTTCCAGTCTTCTGGAATATAAAAAAACAGAGAAGGTGATGGATGTAAACCTTCAAACCAAAATGGATGTAAACCATATAAACCAAAAGTTTTACATATTTTCTTTTTTCCCCTGTTTTATTTCATTGTTTCAATTTTGTTTCTGGGAAATAATTTCTTCTGATATTATGAGATCTTGCCCAGCTGTTTCTTTAGTGTAGACTATAATAGTAATGGAAAAATGGGGTGAAGAGAATACTTTGATAGTTTTCTGCAGATGACCTTGAATTATTCCACTCTCCATTTTTCTGCAGCAGAGAAAAAAGTGACCCTGAGCTCACTGGGATTACATAAGGCATATATTTTTTTAAGGATCTATGACTCATATTGGTATAAAAGTTTTTATGGACATAGCATGAATGATTTGTTAGGGATTGGCCACAATTTGAATCCAAAAGCCAGATACAACCTGAAAAACTCTAGTCCTCTAGTTTGCCAGATTCCAGTTGCATTAAGATTTGAGAATTCAGACTGTTTCCTTACCAAAGATAATAGAATAGCTGTAAAATTAGGATCCAGGCTTGGACATGCTGGATTTTTAATTTTGGGTTCGGGTGCATGCTTATACTAAACACTTGAAAATATATTGGTAGAATCTTCCCAGTACCACCCATTATATCAGTTCTCATTCTAAGACTTTACTTACAGCGTGCCAGTCATGCAGAAAATCACATTCCAATGCCTGATCAGTTTCCTGCATAGATTTTGAACAGTTGGTCTCTTTTATAGAGAATCCTAAAATGTGACCTTCACGGGAGGCAGTCTGAAACCAAGAGGTCAAAGAACAAGTGGTAACTAGGTGTATTTAAAATCTTGTAATTTTCAGAGCAATTGTACGTCATCTCATTTTCAAAATCCCATCTACCTCAAGCTTTCCTTACCTGTCCTGTTCAAATGTTATGCACATACACATATTCAGTGAGGAAAACAGGTTAGATAATTTATATCTCACACCCTTACAGCTTCCAGGAATGCTTGCTTTAATTCTTTGTTTAGTATGTGTGTGTTGTAAAATCTGTTACTTTTACAGCCTGTGTTTTAGGAAGTAGTGTCCTTAGAGTCTTTTCCATAAACTGAACTGCTGCTTCTGTGAAAGCAGAGAGATCTATTGTATAGCAACCACCCATTTCCAGTGATGGGAGTGCATAGTATTAGAGTGCTGATGTTAATTTGAGGTGAAATTCTGCCAGTTACTGTGATAATGTTGCTTTCTCTGTTGTCAAGGGCATTAGTTATGGAGAAGGCCTTACTCCATACGAACATGGGAGAAAGCCTTTGTGATCCTATTAAAATCCATAAAGAGGTGTTTCATTTTAATTTCCAACTATAGCAGTACTTTTATTTCAAGTCTGTGTTGAAGGTGTCTTTAGCATGTGTGCATATACGAGTTTCACTAGTTTAACTAAATTGGTTAAAAGTGCATGCACATACTTTATGGTATGGGTTTTTATTGTAATTCATAGTTTCTGAGTGTTAAAATCCAGTGGTACAATGTAAAGTGTTGCTGTAGCTGAAGATGGTGAAGTGTGAAAACAAAGTGTTTGGGGAGAAACACATGAACCCAGGCAATGTGAAAACAATCCCTTTCTAAATGGCAGTAGGGATACAACTTGCACAGGGCTCCAGTGTGGGACACTGTCAGGTTTCCGAGCGATATTGAAAACTGCAGGGAGGTGGGTTGGGTGTGCTATCATTTAGGCAGTTTCCAAGATCAACATGTATTATGGTGGGAGCCATGGGACCTCATTACAGAGGTGTCCTGAGCTGACACATGTGTTGGCAGAATGATCCTGTGCTGTTTAAGTGAAAGTCCCCAGTATCTACCAACAAGAAATTTTGTTATATATACTTCAAATCACCCAAAGGATAAGTCTTCATGTTGACCTCACTTAGATATGGAGATATTTACCAGACCCAGAAGTTCTTCAAGAGTCACAGTACAAATTCACCTCCCTTCCTCAGAGTGCTGCTTTGCTCTGCAGCAAGAGTCAAAATGATGCTGAGCATGTTCCACTCTTTGTTGTACCCATGTGCTAAATATTCTAAGAGCAAAAAATTATCTGTCTGCAACTGACAAAAATGTGACTGCAATAATACACGACTGTCCATCTCAAAGTCTGCTCAGTAGTAAATAAACTCTTAAGTGTCATGTATGTAAAAATTAAAATATTAAATTAACAAAGTAAAAAATATTAAAATAACTAAATAATAAAATGTTAAAATAACAAAGGCCTTGAATTCTGAATGCCATCACACTGCCATAGTTCTTTAGCAAATGAGAAGTCATTTTACTTTCACCTAAACTGAAGTTGATAACAAGTCTTTGCTAAAGGAGGATCTTCAACTTAGATCTGATCCTAGAAGGGTTTGAGTTCTGGTCCCATGGTCTTGGAGTTGCTCACAAAATTGTGTCATTTCTAAGTAATTCTAGGAGAAAATGCAACTTACCATCTTTAAAATTCTTTCAACTTTATCCACAGCGAAGTTGTTTGTGTGGTTACTTTCACTGTTGAATTTCTTCAGGGCCTTTGCAGCAATATCTTTATGTTGCTCAGTGACTTCTAAGGATTCAAGTTTCACAGGACAATCTTTGCACTCAACTAAGTCAGGTGGAACTGTGAAAACAAATAATTGACTAATATTACAGTGGATATTAATACTCTTGGGAGTGTGCCCATGCCTTTAATGTGAACTCATAATGAGAAACTTAAATGCAACGTTTCCTTGGAAGTGAAACACTTGTCCCTCACTCCACAAATAAGGGTTTGTTCTGTAATGTGAAAAAAACCCAAACCCATGAAAATGAGTATTCTTAAAAATTACCTTAGAATCTTACCACCCCAAATGTGCATCCTTCCCAAGTTTAAATTTGTTCTGATATTCATTATCATATTTTGGTGGACTGTAATGGTGATATCAGCTGACATCAATAAAGTCTGGTTTAGAGGAGTAGGGTAACCTTAATTCTGTTACTCATTCTTAACATTCCATTTGAATTATCTAAAATATGAATTACAAGCAGATGAATGGATCTGTTACGGTTTCCATACACTGGTAGTGTACAGACTTTGGTACAAGGGCTGGTTTGAGGTATGCATTGGCTTACAGCAGTGGTTATTTTACCTGGACTTAATGTACAATTAAATCCATATAGTTGAGGTTTCTTCAGCAGATGGTTTGTATATGTGATAATCTTACATTGCCCAAAGTCCTGAGAGGAAAAAAGAATACATGATTATGATGTTATTTTCCCTGGATTTAATTGGATGTAGGCGATCATAGAAATTATACCTCCTTTTAATGTGCAGTACCTCTAAGAATAACAGATGTGGTCATTAATGGAATGTTTGATCAGGTACCACTCAAAATTTGTCTTGAGATAAAATGGGATCTCTCTCTACAAGAGCTTTTATTTTAATTCTCCATTTGCATGATTGAGTAGACAATGGAAAACTGAAACAGCTTTCTTAGTCATCCTGATACTTATTTAGAGTAGGAAAAGACAAGATGGCAGGGAAGGTTAGAATGCCAGGTTACACAAATCTTTGTCAAAAGTGAATGGACCTTTTCATTCATTCCTGTTCTTCATTAAAAAAAAAAAAAGCTTTCTCTTCTCTGCTCTTGGCCTTTCTGCTTTGTCCTTTGTCATAGTATCACAACTGCTATGTAAATAAAGTTTTGGACTGGGAGTTCTCGTCATTAGAGTACAAAAGAAAGGACAAGTATTGCTGTATATCATTCATGTAATGACACAACCAATATTTCACATTGTCATACCACAAATGTTATGACAGAAAACTGACAAAAGATACCACTGGTATTTCTGCCTCATATACTAGGAACATGCTTAAAAAATAATTTCTAGTGCCCTTTAGTTGTCAGCAAATTACCCCTAAATCATAAGATCTGCTACAAGTAATGGAATGTGGAGTATAGTTCCTTTGAGACAGCAAGTTAAATAAAGTTATACTTATTTGAAGAGTCAATCATTCCCAAGCCTTTAGCATATGTTTAACATTCTAGAATTAGATAGATTTTGCTTTAGAATGAACCATATTAAAGCCCAGTCTTCACTGAGAGATTTTGTGACACAAATTTCTGGGCAGTTTAGATGAAGATCAAGTTAGTGCATTATTGGTGTATGAGTTAGTGCAGATGCCATTGCTTGCCATTGGATAGGTGTGACTGTATTCACAGGACTCCCAGTGTCTTCTGGATAAGACAGAGCATTCCGTTTCCAGCACATCCAAAGTTAAGTAGAGGACCGTTGAATTTCCCTGGAAGAGAAGTGCAAGTAAAAAAGAGTTTGTAGACAAGAAGTTTGATCTGAAAGAAACTTTTTTTGAGGTTGTTATGTTTAATCTTTAATGAGGCTTCTCCAGTTCTCTATTAAGGTTTTTCAGAGCTGACAAGCACAGAAAGTGTTCAGGCTGGAAGGGACCTTTGGAGGTCATCTTGCCCAGCCACTTGCTCAAGGCAAAACTGAAACTTCAAAGTTTCAACTGCATTCTGTGTAGCACCAAGGCAGACATTCTACAACATCTCTGGGCCATTCTAGTACTTAACAACTTTCTCCACGTCTATTTTTAGTCTTATATGTAGTCAGAATATCCCTTCCTGCAACTTTCACCTGTTGTTTCTTATCCTTTTGTTGATAACCTCTAAAAAGAGTCTGTTGTTAATCTGACATTCATCAAGTAGGAAAATGCCAGTGTTAAAAGGTTGCCATTCCCATTTCTGATTTTCCCATGGAACATACTGTTCTATTAGGACATCAGTTGTCTAGGCAGCCAATTATGTATCTACATCCATTTCAAATTACATTAGTGACCAGATACCCTTTCAGAACTTTGCTTCCTGCTCAGTTTATTCAGGGAGTGATGCAACAAAACTCTAATAATCCCAGTCAGAATCCTTAACTCTGAAACTCTTCTAGTATGTTCTGTCTCCTGAGCAAATATTGTTAGGAGAATTAAAATTTGGATTTAAATGGCAGTGTAATGGCATGTAGTGCTAAGAATTTTTCTGTGGCCCACAGAAACAGTTTTGGAATGGATTATTTAAACTTTATTCAGCCCTTGTATGGACATTCAGAATAAACACATCTGTATTTTATCATTTAGATAAAAACATGCCCTGCACTGTGAATAAGTGTCCTTGGGCTTTATGAAGTTCCATCCATTCAGGTTCCTTTTTCATTGTTTCTTTATATATGAGACCTTGTTGAAGAATTGCTGCACTCTAGTGTAATATTTTCACTAGTGAGAGTCTTCCAATGTCATGTTAAACACTCTTTTTGCAATATCTGTATATCTTAGCATTGTCTCTAATTTTAAAATTGGGGCTAAGTACCTACATTCAAATAGGCAGTAGAAAATTCCTCTGTTTAGCTGCTCAATAGCTCTTGGGGAAAAAATTGTATCTTCTTGATTGTTTTAAAAGCTTTTTCTTCACTACAGTTCTGCACATGGTAAGAACTGTTTTGTTGTGGATACCTGAGTATCTTATGCTTCTAGAACTCCTGTGTAAACCCAGCAGAGATTTGGCTGGAATTGCTCTGCTTAGGTTTCTGAGGGGGCTGGCGTGATAAACCTGTTGCACACTATTGCATGGAGAAATAAAAATAATGTTTTGGTCTTTTTTTTTTTAATTAACACATACATATTCTTAATGTTATCTTGGCAGTGGAACCAAAATAATTCTTTCACAATAATATGCATGATTATTTGCAAGAGATCACATCTGGTGGCTTTGGTCTGAGAACATTCAGAGACCTTACAGGGAGGATTCTTTAGCAGTCAGATAGATAGAAGTGTCTTTTCTGTTCTTGTAGACACTGTGTGACAGCTGAAGCTGTGGCCCTGGACTGCAAAGATGGCAAAATTTATTAAGGGTACAAAGCAAAACACAAACATGGTCATCTAGTGCTTATAGCATTCATTTGCAAGTCTGAATCCTCAGCACTAGTCCATATTCCAAGTTATGGTTTATACTTTATATAGCCAATAGTTGCTTAAAATGTAAAAACACTGAGATTTTTCTTTTTAGACACAACTTTGCTTTTTATCATTCATCCAATGCATTTTGCATGTCTTACTGCCTGGTGGTACCACTTCAGAGGGGTGGCATATACATAGCTGCATGGCATCAGAATTCTTCAAGGACAGGAGACTTCAGGGTTTAAATCTCTTAATGTAGAAGAGATCCTTCCTAGATTAAGCTCTTTAACTGCCTGGCTACTGTGTACTACCCAATGGTATAACTTGCTGCATTCTTCTCTTTGAAAAGCAAAAAAGTTCATCATTTTTTTTTTCCAGGTGTACCTGAAGACCTGTGACAGCCTGGGCTTTGGGTCACTTTCTGAGCCTGTCCTTCTCTGTACAGGCAGTACTGAGCAGCTCCATCAAAAGCTAGCCTGTTTTTTCTGTTGCCATACTGAGACTTCTGGGACAGTGCATGTGTGCCTGAAAACCAGTTTCATAGTCAAGCAGCTAAAAGCTACCAGGTGGATTAGTAAAACTGCCTATCCTTGGTCTCTTTTATGTACTATTTAAAGACATTTTTATTCTGTTGCTTTTTCTGCTATTGATTTGTTTTGGCATTTCAGCTGTCATTTAGAAATGTTTATGTATCTTCTCTAGGAAAAAAAAATAGAAATAGGAAGGAGATAGAAAATGACTGATAGGGATTTTCTATCCAGTCTCTCCCCTGTTTTTCAGAGTAGCAACTCCTTTGACTTCCTCTGCCTTTTTCCTTTTCCACCAGTTTATTCAGCCATCTCTGAAATTAAGATAATAACAAAAAACCAATCTTGTAGGATACATTGGTCTAATTAATATTAGACATTTATGGAATAAAGAAACCTTCTGAATATAAATTTTGAGAATAATATCTGAAACCAGACAGCAGACAGAACAGATTCATTTCCCGAGCTGTATAAAGCTGTTCAGAGCATCTCATATGCAAACATCCTGCTGGCCAAGAGAAGAGAGGCCATTCAGCATTGTTTGAAATCAAGTTTATGTGCAATAAATCATACACAAGTGAATACTGAGGTGGTGTAAATTACAGCTGATTCATTGGATTACATCAACATTGTTCTAGTAAAGCAATAAACACAAGCTCTTAATGGCCTGGCTCATTATTTAAAAATCACAGTCTTGTGTAAATCAGCCTTTAAGTTCATACTTACTAAATGTAGTTCATGTGCATCAGCAACACGGAATAAACCAAAAACATAACCATCTCTGCGATGCCTGTTGACCAAATCCAGGGCCACTCCTGCATCTGTTTCAATGGTGTTACAGTCTGCAGGTGTAAAGCTTATTTCATTTTGGGCATTAAAGCACTGCAGTAGTGTTAGAAAAAAAGCTGAAGCTAGAAGCAGCATTTTGTTTGCAGTGTTTGGTCACTTGTGCCCATGCCCTGATAAAGCCAGCCTGCTTTTAAATCAGAGCAGCCCACCAAAGTTATAAATGAATGCTAAAAGGGCATGGTTTTACATAAATTTAAGTGTCGTGTCAGACAGCCATTACCTTGACCCTGGATTAACATTTGCAAACAGCAAGTAAATGATTATATAGTGATTTGAGGAAAGTGGGTTTTATAACACTTTCTGAACTACCCATCAAAGGGCCTGTTTATGATTCTTTAGGCAGACATTGTGCAATGGTGCTTTATCATGGAAAGTACTTCTAACAGTGTAAGGCTGAGCCTGGCAGTAAGAAGGTCCAGTTTATGTTTGCAGATATGACACAATCTTGGTCTTCTGTTTACTATTAAAACAGTTGAACTGAAAATATGCTGAAATATTTGTGGTCAAATTATAGCTATATCCATATCCCTGTTTTACAGATTCTTAACCACCAGGCAACTAGTGAAAGGTAAATAAGGAATTCACTCAGATGTGGAAAAGGGATATAGCTCAAGGTGCACTGCAGGTTGGTGCTCTGTAGCTGCTATGTGAGTACCTGCTACTCCTCCAGATCAAGAAAATTTAGAGCAGATTTCAATCAGCTTTACATCATTTCAGACTGGTATCCAGAAAGGGCCTGACTGGCCTAATCTAGGTATGTAATCTAGGTATGGCAGAAAATTACATAAAGCTGCCTTCACATTCTCAACCTGAGCTGTTCTGTGTGCTTTTTTGGCTGTGGTAGCCTTCATAGACTTCTCTAGAGAATTGCTAGTAACTTTTCTTTTTTGTATTTAATAAAATAATGCAGTACCTAGTAAGATTTATACCTTTCAAGGATATGACAATATCCTCTCCTAAGCAGAAAGGATAAGATGTTGTCCCACTGTATTCAAAATCTTTTATTCAGGATAGTTTAAGACATTCTTAAAAGGCAGTAATTGCTTGTCAGGGGGTGACTGAAGATGGAATACAAAATTCAAACACTGAATAAGAAAATACAACAATGCAAAGTGAGTCCAAAATGACAAGGTCAGACTCTGAGGAATTTTCCAAGTCTAGGTTGATGTTAAGACTTGATTAGCTTCTCACAGAAAAGGTGCTGGCTGTATAATTGACTTGGGGGCTGGAAGATAGATGATCTTTAAGATCCCTTCCAACTCAAAGCATTCAATGATTCTATGACTTGGATTTACCCGTTTGACTGTGAAGGGTTTTAAAATCTTTTCTTTTTTTGAGAAACCTTCAGAAATACAGTGAATAATCATCTTTAACAATTACCTCTTTTAATTAATCTTTATTTGTAAAAATTACATCTCTTAGCATGTCTGTTGTCTAAGAAATCATGTTTTAAAATGAACTGAGCTGAAGCAGTATATTTCATTCGTAGTTAGTTCAGGACACACTGATGATCTCTGGTAACAGATAAGCTAAATGGAACATCTTACAATATTAGAACAAGGGGCACCCAAAAACATCATGAGTAAGTTTAAAACAGTTAAAAATAGTCCCCTCACTTGTGAAACTTGTTGCCACAGAAAGATCTGGATTCAGATACTGTCACTGGGGGCAGAAATTGCTTAGAAAATTTCATGGGCAGCAGGTCCTGACCTGGATAACAGAAGGACTCAGCAGAAGAGTGGCTTTTAATGTCCCTGGTAGAATGATTCTGGGTGGTGGAAAAGTACAAGGGGAATGCTTTGCACAGAGGGGCGGGTCATAAGCTTCTTCTAACCACAATTGCCTTTTGCCACTGGGAGAGATGGATACTGGGCTGGATGTACAACTGTTCTGATGAAATAGGGCATTTCCTTTGGCTTGGTTTTATAATATTTTTTCATTATAATTCCTCAGAATCTCTTCCAGAAGATGGAAAAAATGCAGTGAAATAAATGTTGTGTAAATAATCAAAGACATTTGAAATATATCCCATCAGTTAAAAATAAAGTTCCTGTTATTACTGTGTTCCGAATTGCACCCCAATTCATTTATTACAATACTTGTTAATTTTTTCAAATGGGCAGTGATACTGAAGAAAAGCATTGGATTAGGTGATTTATAACATAATTCCCTCAGCCGTCTGTTGTTTGCAGATTGTTCTTTTTTATCTCTTCTGTTCTGGGTTGTTCATTGTGACACTTCCTATATTTTTACCATAGCTTATGTATATTTTATGTGTGAAATTGAAACAGTATGAATAAACAGTGGAAAATGTGCAATTCCTGCAAAATTGACTGCAGAAGTAAAGTAAGATTCTGTTCCAACTCTAAAGAGTTTTGTCCTTGATTTCTTTAGAGAAGAAAGATTG
Source organism: Chloebia gouldiae (assembly GCA_003676055.1). Lineage (NCBI taxonomy): Eukaryota > Metazoa > Chordata > Aves > Passeriformes > Passeridae > Chloebia > Chloebia gouldiae. The sequence continues at coordinate 5,635,676 of QUSF01000026.1, forward strand.
GGCCCTTTTATTAAAGTACAGCACTGACAAGAACTCCAGGCACAATAAGAGCAGTTAATTAAATATTGGTTGTATTTAAGTCAGAATAATGTATTTTTATCACTTCTCCTTCAGTTTGATATATTTAAAAAAAAAACTTACTTTGTTTTTATATTTATTACTTTTAAGTTTTGTGTGTTGCTTTAATGAAGCCATCTCTGTAAATAGTTTGCTGAAGGAATAGAAGTATTTATCCAAACATGGCATTTCTCTTGTGTAGTGTATCAAAACTTCATTTATGACTTTTACTAAGGCTTGACTTGCAACAGTAAGAGGTGATCCACATTCAGAGTTTAAGGATATGGTAATAAACATCCATCCTAAACCTCTCCAGAGCACTGGGAGAGCACATCAAAGAGGCTTATCTTCCCCACTTGAAAAACAGTGTATGAAATGCATAATAAATCTAGAGGGATAAGAAAAGGAGAGCTGACACATAAAGGAGATGATATGCAATAACCAATTCCTCCTTTCCTAAAGTACAGCTGTAATTATTTACAGCTATCCCTGGTTTCTTGGTAGCACAGCTGCTATGAGCAGACTGTTCTCTGCATTCTGCAGGAGTGCTTCACACTCAGGCTGGTGTCACCACATGGCACAGCTCGGTCACCTGTGCAGACAGCAAAGCCTTTCCCATCTCATACTGTGCTGCTCTGCAGCCAGTCCTGTTACTGCTCCCAAGCCAGAGCCCAGCTAAGACAGACACATGTGGCTTTAGCTGCTTAGAGGTGAATTCTGGGCTGGCTTCTCTTTTTTTTTCCAGTCTGAAATTCCCCAGAGCTTCAGGCCTTATTGGTCTTGATGCAAAAACCAAAAAAGATTTGCAGTTCTTAGGGTGGCTCTGTACTTAACGGGAATGCCCCCAAGTAGGACAGAAAAATATGTAAATGTGACATGTCTTATTTTTATCTATTGGGTGTAAACAGGATGGCTCCAATGCAAATGCAGTGTTAGACAAATTTGCTTTGGTTATGGTTTTCAGAGCATCAGCTCCAGCTCAAACTTCCCCTCTCTGTCTGGAGCTTATTTTTCTCTACCAGTCACCAGTTTTTTATCAAACTTGTAGAAGTTTCATCACCTTGTCTATCAAATTTCATTCAGAGAGACCTTAAGTTCAAAAGCTATTTGGAGGAGAAGACTGTCAAGTGAGCAGGTTGACAACCTAGTTACAAGAAGTCTTGTTGTTTAGGAGGCCTCAAGGACTAATACAGGGAATAAAAAGGGTGTCAGTATTCCTTGGCTTGTGTCTTGTCCTCAGTGTCTTTGGCTGCAAATTGCTTTTCCAAAAGAAAAAGCGGTCTAATTGTAAATTGATGAATGTAAGGATATGTTGGAAAACTGACCTTTTTTTTAGAGAGGCTTAGGGAAAAGGTGAGGTTGAGAATTTGATGTTAAGAATGGAGTCAGAGGGAGTTCTGCATCTCAGATGCAGAAGAAAATGCTTAACTATGAAGTGTGTGCAATAGGTTCTGAAGTCACACAAATAGAATTTATACTTAGTTTTTATTATAAAAACCTTGTTTTTAAAACCCATCTTAGGAACTTTGATGTCTGAGTCTTGCTTTTAAAAATCTTCTGTTTCCTTTGAATATTACTGTTCCTATTTTTGCATTCATAGTGCCTCACCTATATTCTGAGGTAAAGGCTTGAAAATATTGGATAAAAATGTCAACAGTCCTGGAGGTCATTGACCATCATTTATCTGTGCCTGAATAAAAAATGTTGTTCATGTGAAATTGGAATGTTTGCTCAAACAAACATCAGACCACATTTTAGACCACATATTGACCAGATAAGTTATTAATGAATGATATTTTATCATAAGATCAATAAGTGTTGAAAAACAGTAAAACAAAATTGAAAAGTGAATTGGGAATTGTCTGCCCAAATCCATCTGCTTCTCATCTCCAGTACTGGATGAAGGGCTTCATTGTGTCACTGGCCTGTTTTCTGCAGGACAAGGACAAGCAGCATGTAACACTTCAGAGTCCTGGGAGGAGGTGAGGAGCACTTGGGGTGTGGCTGGAGGGATGCAGGGTGTGTTACTGCCCAGCTGCTTTGCTCACATTGGCTGGAAGCTGAGGCCAGGCCAGAAGATGGAGAGGTTCAGCACAACCTGGGTAGTTTTTTAAAATGAATTCCTGTCTCAGAGAGTCACTGCGTGGAGACAAGCTGCCCATGTGGGTGTGCTGGAGGGAGAATGCTGCAATGCTGGCCCACTCACAGATTGGCATAAAGGTGCTGAATCAGCAGCAGATTTGAAGTCCTGATGAATAAATGCTACCAGCTGTTAATAATACAAATGCCATATGGAGTGCTGCAGTATCCAGGTATGTCCTGAGGACAAAGGAAACACAGAAACTATACAACTTCAGACTCCTTCTTGTAATTCAAGAATTTAATCTTGGTCATCAGTACCGGGACTCTGTTATGGCAAACACTGGTGGTGGTCCAGGTGACACTGAAACTGGGTATGGACTCTGTGCTGGAGTGGCCACAGCAAATAAAGGAAATGCTCATGACTCTGCACTGACCACTGGTGCTTCGCTGATCTGTGCTGGAGGTACAGTTACTGCTCAAATAAACACCCCTCCTGTTTATTTTTTAAATCAGAGAAGTCTTTGAACCCATATCCCAAATCCAAGTTAGGGGAATTATTGATTCAAATGTAATTTCTGAGCCTCATCTGCAAAACAGGCTACACAATATCCAAATGGAATGCTCAAAACTGGGCATCCAGACTTTCCAGTTTCCCCTGCTTATGTTCACACCAATTCCATTCCATTTATCTTCATTCACTGTGGCTGTGCAATTTACTGTTATAAGGAGCCATAGTCAAGGAAAAGAACCGAGTGAAATGGGGTATTCGTGGCTGTGACTAGCAGTTAATGAAGCTGATTTCTTCCCCAGTGCTCCAACAGGGGTAGTATCTGCTTGTGTATGTTGATAAAAGTCTCAGTAGTGTCATTGAACTGATGGAGCCACAGTGAGAATAGAATCGACATACAAACAGTTAATAAAAAGGACTGTGCAGCAGAAGTGAGAAGTGTGGTGATTAACTGAAAAGAGGAGCAAACCCAGTGTTGTGAAAATCCCTGAAGTGTGATGGACTGTTGCCCCGGTGCTCTGTTCCCTGACACACTGAAGGCAGCCCTGGGTGCTCGGTGTGAGGGCATGGAGCAGTGCCTGGGATCCCAGATTTTGGCATATGGCAGATCAGCAGTTCCTGTCCAGGGAAGGAGAACACACTGGTTGTGTTAGAGAAACCCGAGCTGGCAAAGGTAAAACTTCCCGAGGGAAAAACAAGATGCTGTAATTCAATGACTTGATAAAAAAGGGTATGCTGACACAGCCTAGAGCTCCTACTGCAATAAAAAATTAGTTAGAATTTGAATTTTAGGATTTTTCAAGAACTATATGATTTTGAAAGTTTTTCTACTCTGAAATGAAATAAACCAAAATATATTGAACTTTCTCATAATGTAGGATTGAAATTGAATTATTTTTGCCTTAGTTAATAAGTTTCACACATCAGTTTTAGCTTATTTTAATCTTTGAACCAATTAAATTACTTCTTTATATCAAATTTATGTTTGTAAGATTTTTGCACACTGAAAATGAAAATATAGCTTCTGTTAATATAATTCCACACATTTCAATATTATTTTGGCCCCTCTCAAATAAAATAATACTTTATATTTTATTTATAATAATGAAATAATATATTTTAATCAACTTGTGTAATGCCAGGATACTTTGACAAAACCATAGCTTTTTGTTGTAAGGCTCTTTAAATGTAGAAATTTTCCAGGATCTCTAGGGATGATACAGTAGCATATAAGCTTCAGAAACAATATTTTATTGATTTTGTTTTGAAGAAATGGTCTTACAGATCTGGTGGCAACCGGAAAAAGGCTTTATGGTTTCATACAAACACCTTAATTATTGCAAATATCAGTGTACTCTTGGCCACAGATGACATTTTTTTTCCTATGTTCATTCTTTTTCTTCTTGTCTTCTCATTTATTTATGTTTGTTTTTGTCAGTACAATTACCATGTCTGACTTCAGTGAAATCGATTTTTCTTGGCTGCAGGCTGTCGAGTGTCCCTGTGGCTTTTATTATAAAGCAGTTAATATGACCCATCTCAAGAAAGAATTAGGTCGATTTTTTGAATCATTGTTTTTCCTGCGCAGCAGCATCACTAGAGCATAATAATCTCAATAGCCTGGATTTGATTCTTCACCAGCCAGAATTCTGTGCAGAGGCTTCACACATGTGTAGGCTCTTCCACATGCTTTAAGTAAGGTATGAAGCATTAAGAAAAAAATAATCTCTGTTGAGATTTTCTACGGGAAATAAAAAAATTAGGCTAAGCTCTTCACGATATAATTAAGAAGTTTACCCACAAAACAGCGAAACCTCACTAGTGTTTAATGCTACGCAGTGCTGCAGTGCTGCTCCCTGTCCATGCCGTGTCCCCTGCTGTGACCCTGTAAGGCTCGCAGCTCCGGGGGGTTTGGTGCGGGGTGCCGGGCTCAGCGCACCGGGCCGTTCCTTGGTGGCCTTGGGGACAGAGGCTCCCGGGCAGTGCCGGGGCTGTCCCGGCCCGCTTCCCTCCGGAGCCGCTTCGAGCCGAGGCTGCCGCGCTGTGCCTGCCCGAGCTGCGGCCGCTGCTGCAGCGCCCCGGGCAGCTCCGGCCGTGTCCCCCGCCCCCGAGCGGCACCGCGGACACGCTGGGCTGCGCCTGGCTCGCTGCCGTGACCTCACACACCAGGCCTGGCTAGCTCGGTTCAGGGCCTGTCCCCCCTGCCCGGCAGTGAGCCGGCTCCTTCAATAGCCTGACTTCAATAGCCTGACTTCAATAGCCTGACTTCCATCCAGGCACCACAGGACGGGCCCTGCCCCGCCAGCCCGCTGGTCACACTTGGCTCATCTCCACATGCCCTGGGGAGCAGCCATCCCCCTCCGGACCCTGACGGATTTTGCTACCAAGGATGGTTTTTTTTCTGATGTCTTTGGGCTGTCTCAGCCCTGCAAGTTCCTTTATCCTCCACAGTTACCTTTCCTTCATGCTCTGCCTGATGGGGGGAATTTGAGAATTAAAAGCCAAATAGTTTTGTTGGAAAATGCCTCTGGTAAATTTCTTTTCCCAATCTGTTCCTGTGCTTTCGTAAAACCGAGAATGCCAAAGATGAAGACTGTAACAAACTATTTATTTATTTGAAGGTGTTACACAAATTGAAAACCATGTTGCTGTTTTGCTGTTATTTTGTTGCAGATAGTTGAGGTGCTTGGGTGCTGGCTACACTGTGGTAGGCTTTCTAGTTATGAGGGGATGGAGGATGCCTTCTGTCTGCTTTGCTTCTCCTGGACATGAATCTGATAGAGAAAGCTCTTCAGGAAAAGGAAGAATAATGGGTCCAGTAACTGGTTTGGTTAAATCCGGTTTATTTACTTGAGTCTTTTCTCTATCACACCTGTGGGCAGATCCTACAGCCTTAGGAGGAGCTGGCTTTCTGTCTTTATGTTCATTTTGACTTTCTCTGAGGCTATGGAAAGTGATGTCCTCATTTGAACGGGGTAGAATTTTAACCCAGCCCACTGTTTTTTCCAGATGTGGGGAAAAAGGATTGGCATCTGAAGGGGAAGCCTGTTGATCCTGTATGGATTTTCCAGGTGTCTGATTAGCTTCCTGGTTTTCCTCTTCAGTGGCAGGATCCTAAATAACAAGGAATAAGCATTATCTAAATTGAAGCAGTTCCAAATTCCTTCAGATATTAAGATTACCCTTCACACTAAGGATCTGCTACATCTCTAGTCCTCCAAGACCAGCTACAGAACAGAAGCTCAAAGGATAAATGGATGTAACTACTTCTTTTGCCAGTGGAGATGGGTGCATGCAACTTGGGTAACTACAGTAATATCCACTTGCATTCTCTTTGTGATTTGCAATTTCTTTGTAGGGCATTCTGAACACATTCTGCAGGATTGTCTCTATACTCACTCTATTGCCTTTTTATCCACCCAACAGCAGTCCTTTTTATCACAAGAGAGATTTCTTCCTGATCTGGCCTTATCACTTTCTTGAACCACATCTGTATGAATAGGAAATCTTAAAAATGGCTAGGCTTTCAAAAGTTCAATACTTGTTTTATAAGGGAGTATTACTCTTGCAATATTAAGATTAGATTAAGAAATACCTGCTGACTGAAGATTTCACAGGATATTGTGACAAACTGTTCCTCATGACTGTTTACTACAGAGCCTTTGCAGAAACCGATTTTCTGTAAGAAGAAAGTACAAGCGTTTTTTCACATGGAGCCCTGATACTAAGCTCCTATCTTGTAAAATAAGTGATTATGAAAGGCTGAATAGTTATAGCTTTTAAGTGTATTTATAGGGATAAACAGCTTGAGCAAATTTTTATTTTGGGATTAGCAACCTCACAAAGGCAGGCAGTGTTGATAAAGGCCTTGTGTTTGCAAAGGAGAGTTAGGTAACACAATAGCAAAACTAAGCTGGCCAAACTACAACAGCTTGCTTAAGTTCTCCTGCAGCAGAGTATCTCTATGCAGGGAAGCTGTGTGTAGAACATAATATAATTTTCCACACAGAACCAATTTCACGCCATACTAGTGAAAGAAACTGTGACAGAAAATGCTGTTTCTAGTAATTGTCTATAGTTATATACATCTATAGGTATCATGGCTATAAGTATCATGGCTTGGATCTCACTTAAGATGGGGCTTGAAATGTTACCTCTTGACAACATGCCCATTTAGTCTTCCAGTTTATCTTACAATTTTTTTCCTTAGTTCCTAAATGTTTTCCTTAGCTGACCTGACTGTGGTATGAATATACTCTTCATGCATTGTTTGTGATTTATTGTCTATGACTGTTTATTTGGGAGAAATCCTTTAGACTCATTCAGTTTTATAAGGTGATTGCTACCCCACCTTTTTCTGAATGGTATTTTTTTGTTTTCTTTGTTTATGGATTTCTGGTAAGAATTCAGAACTTTTGCTGAAATGTTTCTCTATTCTAAAGCAGTCTGTAGACTTGCAATACACTATAGATCTATGATCCATAAAAAGATGACTGTGGATTTGGATTCTTGTCTGCAAAGAACCAAGGAGATAAATACTAAATATTTGAGGAATCATAGTATCTGGAAAACTAGTGTTTATACAAGGAAATTTACTTACAGCTACTTCTGGTGGAAGTGGCTCACACGTTGAGATGTCAGCAACTGTGTCATCTTTGGAGCAAGATGTCTCCTGAATTAAAAACTCCACAAAATGTGCAGGACCAGTGACCCACTGTAAATGAGAGGCCAGTGACAATTAGAACTTGTGCATGTGTCCGGAAGAATAAAGAATTTCTACTAAGCTTGAAATTTATTAAAAACACCTGCTATGGAAGGAACAGGTGGTACTTGGGCATTACTATTAGTTGTGTTACAGTGAAATTTTTTGCCAGTGCTGCTTTATTGTCTGGTCATTTTTTTACTTCTGGTATATGCACAATCTTAATAACTCATGGATTGGTTAGTGGAAATGGGTTTACATTTTGTTGTAAATTAACATCCACATAGAACTACATAGCCAAAGACCTTCTTCAGCGTCTTGTTGACAATATCTGGTTGTTTTAATGAACAAGATCATTCTACTATTTCTGAAGTTTGGGTTAGAAAATTGAAGTGATTAAATAGTATATTGTAGTAATATCTGACAGTTTAGATAAAGAAGAAAAACTTTGCTATCTACACATACTGAATTTTAGAGAGACTAGATAAAATTGTGGTAAACAAAGAGGATTTAGCCATGAGATCATGAGCTCTCTGTTAATCTAAAATTAGTTCTAAACCATGCTTATATTCATTCAGTGAATTACAGGTATGTATTGGAAGGTATAACTGTGCTTTATTAAATAGTTTCTATTAAGGGAATTGTGAATTCATGGTGGTGGAAGAAGAAAGAGTTAACAGTGAAGCTTTTCTGGACTTTGGAAGTAAGTCTACGTCTTGACTTCTGCATTTCTTTTTGCAAGAAATGGAATCAGAGTCTTGTATTATAAAAATCAGGTGTATTCTGAATAAAGGATTCTTGAGGGCTCAACCAAGTCAGATGATCCTTGGATTACCTGCATTGAAGCTCTTGTGACATTGAGGACTGAGAAGTAATGAGTTTGTTCACTCTCTCCATTGAACTTGGCAAGGCTTCGGACAGCAGCCTCCAAGTATTCAGGCTTAGTTGGAGAATCATCAACTGGGCAGTCAGGACACACTGACCAAATATATTTGCCTGGAACTTTGTATTCAAACACAACAATGTCATTGGAGAAGGCATAACCAGAAAATCATGTTGACAGTGTAGGTCACTGTAAATGCATCTGTGTCCCCAGCCCTGCCCACTTGTCCTCCACTCCCCTGGAGTAAGAATATGTGGTTTGCATCCCTCACTAATTTTGAATCTTTATGTATTTACACACCCATAAAAATGTTGCAGTGGAGGCAGACACCAAAGGAAAAATTCAGCCTATTGACAGTGGGCTTGCTATTTTTCCTTGCCTTTCACAAACCCACAAAAGTGTTTTTTGGTTCAGAGGGTAAAAGCCCATATAGAGGCTCTGCTGAGTGTCCCAGAGGTTAAAACAGTTATTACTGAACTCTTTTGAGCTGCATTACCTCCCTGGCCTTATGATCACTGACTTGAGAAAATCAGGGCAGCTGAAGCTAATGAAGATACTGTGGTGTCATAATTACATTTAAATTTTAAAGTAATGCTATTTGGCAAAGAATTCTTCCAGTTCTCCTATAAAGAGTATGTTAAAGACATACCTGGTTGTAAAGTGCACTCATAAGTATTCAGATGAGCAATATTTCTTGCCTGATTAATATAGATAATTGCTTTGCATTGACCGTAAACCTAAAACAATATGAACATTTAGAAACAATTAATATTGTAGCCTTTACTGATCATCTAGTACCTAGACAGGAGTGGTACATTTTCCTCTTGCAATTATGGAATTCTTTTACAAAAGCTTTGTTAATACTCAAAACTTTACAAAAGTTTTGTTAATACTCAAGTGACAATGAAGCACATTTCTAAGCATCTTAATTAGAAATAAAAGGCCAGCTCATCCCCTGGTGTGATTCTGAGCTATACAGATGCAGTGCTTGACTGCTGGGTGGCCTGCCCAGGGCCACTCTTTTGGCAGCTGAAAAGTGCCCAAATGTCACAGAGTGTTCCTGGGTCTCTGTCCTGGGCTGGGTCTATGTCTGGAACTCAGAGAGTTAAAACCCAGAGATAATTCAGAGTGTCTGGATCCAGTTACCTGTCTTCCACCTTCCCCACTTTCCCTGTAATCATAGGGAGAGTGGTAGGAAGGACCATAAATCAGTTTTGTGGCATGGTAGGGTCATCCTTGCACACAAAAAACTCTGACTTTATGGCCAAAAAAAAAAATACTGGCCTGGTAATATCCATTGTGCTTTTATATTTAAGAGTTGAAAGTATATTCTCTGAGAGCTTCTTAGATATTCCTACCTGTGTGCTCAAGGCCTCTGGACACGCATTTCTTGGCTTCACTGAAGCCCTATAAACCATATAGGCTTTGTGCCTTTTTTCTGCTGAAAACACAGTAATGAGAAGTGAGTAGAATTATTTATATATGTTTTTCTAGTTTTTCATTAAAGAGTTAAAATTGATATATATATATGAGCCTTGTTTCTTGTCATTCTTCATTTTCTAAGCATTTTTTTCAGCTTTTCAGAGCAGTTTTGGTCAGCTGTAGCAACAGTCTTGGATCACTTTCTGTCTTTGCAGCTTATCTTGGTGAGCTTTCCTTTTTCTCCTATTTCAGTGCAATTTTTGCAATGTTGTCAGAATAAAAGTGGAATTAAACTAAACCAAAAATCATAAGTCATATAAAAGTGTGTTTCTTTTATTCCCTTATTGACAGACTGTCTTTAAAATAAACTTTTACAGGTTTGGTATAAAAAGTAAACCATTATTCTAAATAGCGTCCTAGCATGGCTATTTATTTTGGTCTCTTTATTAGCTCTGGTCAGAAAATTTCTTTTAATTTCCACTTTTTAAAATAAATCTTACCAGTATATAAACTGACTAGAAGGTGCAGAGTAATATTGTGGATGTTATAAAATGGCCTTTGATTTTTTTTCTAAGCTTTGTTGCCTGCTAAAAATGCAAGTGTAGGGGTTTTGCAGTCATCAGTAGTACCTGAGTAACTCATCATATGTGAGATTAAATAGAAAAATAAAATCCTTACAGTTGAAGGAGCAGATCTGGTGTTACAGTTCTTCCACAACTTTTTGCTGAGTACATGGCACTCAGTATCTACTACATCCAAGATGAGATAGAAGACAGAACCAGTGATCTCCTGAAAACATGAAACAAAAGAGTCATATCCCAGTTTTGTATCAAAGTAGGGACTCATAAAAAGGAGAGATGAAGAAATGGAAAACACGCAGGTGGAATGCAGAGATATCCTGAAAACTGAACACTCTTTGTGACAAAATTGGCAAATGAGGTGAAAATCAGGTCCTGTTAGAACAGGCTTGGTCATGCAGCTAGCCAGCTTTTTATAAAGAACAGCCCTTTGGTCAGTTTAATTCTTCTGATTCTGGTACCAACCAGAACTCAAGAATAAAGACTAAACATGTTGATGTTTTCACTGTCAACTGCATTTTATTATCAGATCTGAAAGGTAGGTTATTTTGCCTGAAATAAGAATGAGATTGTAAACACCACAACTAATAAAAAACTGCTAACATGGAACATTCCCATCAGGCATTAGAAAGAGAAATATCTTATTTCTTAGGGCAGTGTCTTCTTCAAGTGTGGATGCTTTGCACTTGCTGTAAAGAGATGAAGGCGGCATTGATAGAGAAGCTTAAATATTTTCTAAGCTGTCAGGGAGCCCTGTGAGAGACCTTGCAGAGTCACATGGATGTCTCAGACTCACTTAAAGCTTCAGTCCACTTCTGGTCTGTGCTTCAGTCCAGAAACCTTTATTCAGTTCACTGCAGCACAAAGCAATTCAGGCTCATCTTTCCAGGCAAGAAGTACAAGTAGGGATTAAAAATACAGCTCTGTATATCTAGTGCTTACATCGTTTAGTGCAGGAAGATGAGATGCTGCATGGTGCAGCTCCTCATTCTGCTTCCACTGTAGACTCGGGTAAGCACCTTTCCAGCATATTTATCAAGGATACAGCTTAGCTGGATCATGTTTTATTTATATCCTTAGTGGAAAGCTGGAAACAGGGCAGCTGTCATTTATACAACCTAAAGAACTTAGATGTGAGTGTTAGCTGCGTGTTTAGACTGAGATTATGTCTTTGCTGCAGGGAGAGAAAAACCAAAACTGAATGACAGCATTGTTCATTCATCCCTGCTTGATTTCATTGGTTTGTGGAGAAAACTCTAAATGGGGCAACAGTCTTGTGGAAGTCTGGGGCTGGTATCTGTATCATTTTGGCTTCACTTTTCGCCTCTGTTTAACCGTGACTAAATGTCATTCCATAGGGCCTATGAAGCTGGAGTATTTTTGGGTTTTTTTTGGTTTCATACCGCTTAGAAAACCACTAAGTGATGTCTGCTCTGGAGTTATGAGCAGATTGAGAGATACTAACTACTCTGTCCACACCTATAGAGATCTGAGGGATGGTGGTTTTATGTGAGCTCTACCATGTATACTAGTAATACTAAACCTTTAAATATGAAAGAGGAAAACTAAAATAAATATAAAGAATTATTAAATTGTTTTGTTACCATTGTCTCTTAGTTCTATTCTTACATATGCAACTTCTCATGCTTTCTACTATTTTTTGTATTTTCATATTATCTTTTTTTTCCTAAGTGTTATATAAAGTGATCTGGTAATGCCTTACACTGAGATCTCAGGGCTTGCTTAACTAATCTTGAGGTTTAATTTGAAGGCTGTGGAAAGATCAAAAGTGATTTTGACAAAGAGTGACACTGAGGTGCAGCAGTGCTGTTTGTGCAGTGGCACAGCAATATCCCCACACTTGGCTGCAGAAATTCTTCTGTGGAAGGGACTAATCATAATTTTCTTTATTATGATCGATTATTACATACAAGATATCTAAACACCATGATGATAATTCTCTTTAATATGATAGCTAATAGAGCTTAAATCAGTAAATGCAAAGTAAGACCAGTCAAAGAATAATTGCTGTTTGCTGAAAATGTGCTTTGGAGTAGTGCAGCATTTGGTACAAGTTTGTAACTTTAAATATGACTTCCATAAGAAAAAAGCCATCATTAAGACTATCCACATGAAGAAGAAATAGAAGAAGAAAAGAAGAAAGAAAAGAAGAAATAGAAGAAAAAGAGAAAAATGTGCATCCTTAAGGAGTCTTATATTTGGAATTGGTTACTTGAGCTTTCAAACTGGTTGTTAAGGTATTCTGGAGGCAAAAGCACACAAATACCTCATTAAAGAAATGTTCTTATAATCAAATGTGTTTCGTGTTAAATGGGTTTCCTCAGGTGAATCATGAATATTGATTATAAAGAGTGGTGATCTTAGAAACACTAAATGCATCCAGGGCAGACCATATTGTATTTCTTGTTGCCTATAGGTCTCTTGTATAATACTAGCTCTAATAAGCAGATAAGTTTATTACAAAATCTACACATCTTTTGGTCTACCTGCTTCTGTATGTATCATTCTCCCCCAGGGAAAGGATAATTTGGAGCTTATTCAGAGCTCAGCAGATCACTGAAGATTTAATCATCCTTATTTTAATTTTCATTACAAGACCGTTATGCAAAGGCCTTTTGATATCTGCTTAGTATTGAATAAAAAGTTGTGTATCTTTCCATTGCCAAAGAGATCCCTTCCTCAGCATTGCAGGTGCCAGGCTGCAATGTGTGCTGGGCACTGGGAGCCAGAGGAGATGTGGCAGCAGGGTGACCTGGTGCAAGGGAAAGAAATAAAATATTTTGGCATGTTTTTGTAATTTTGGTTAAGTGCCTGTCAGTGAAGCTAATCATGAGTACCTTGTATGAAGGCAAGCTCTGTCCTACTTGCATATAAGTTAATAGCAGATGGCTCATTAGTTTCAATTAGAGCAAAGCTGAACCACAGGTTGCTTAAGGGCAGATTTGAATTTGAAGTAACTTTGAAAATGTTTTTATCCTCAGTACTGCTTAAGAAAGTGAGAGGAAGGACCACTGACTTGTGCACAGGGGAAAAAAAAACCTTCTTAATATTTTTGCAAGGAATGGGAGGTGGCATAAAGCTGTTACTGTCCATTAACTCCTTGATGTTGCTGACTGCTTCTTATGTACTCAGTCCCAGCAGCAGCAACCATGGGACAAAAGGCTTAGAATGTCTAGTTTGTTATTGCAATGTCTTGAAACACCTTATTTACCGACTACAATAATAGATGAAAAAAAATAAAGGAAATAATAAAAGTAAATAAGTAAATTAAACCCCCAGATGAACAAAGTATGCTTGCTCTAAAGCAGTAAGTTAAGTCTTTAGGAAATTGAGTGACAGACAAATCACAGCCAAGGATCAAAAATCTCCAGTGTTGAGATATCTTTGGCACAGGTGAAGGGAGAAGTAGGGAGATGACTGGGGTGGTTTGCAGCATGTCTGCCCCCACCATGCTGCACTCTAGAGTGATCATAGGGGGCTCTAATTATTGTCAATAGGAAATAACCCCAGGAAGGGGTCTGAGTACCAAACTCCATGAAATAGCCCCAGGAAGTGGTCTGAGCACCTACCTCCCTGCTTGGTGATGTGGATTCTGGGCCAGCTCACCTGTGTCATGTGGAAAAATTCTGAAGAGACCTGATCCAGTTGCTCAGTGGGCACATTCTGTCACCTGAGCAAGGCAGTATAGAGAACATAGTGCAAAACTATATATCTATACTCTACACTATATATATATATATATATATATATATATACTCTATCTATACTCTATATATCATGCAGAGCATCTTTAGCTACGAGATCTCGGGTTGCTGGAGTCCACAGTGGACTGTCTGCAGGAGCCCTGTCCTTGTAAGACCAGCAGGCAGAAATGTCATATCCTTGCTAGCACAGGTCTTTAAGCATCTGGCAATGAGCCTAATTTTCTTAAGAGTTCAGAACTGAGCCTTTCAGGTAAGCTTATGGGAAATGAGCAAGCATGGCAGGGAATACCAGCAGCAGGCTTCCATAGTACCTAATCTGCTGCAGACCCTTGTGAATTCATTTCAGGCTGTCCCTAGTTAGTGCCAATAGATTCAGTTATTGTAGCGCAAAATTGTCACAAATTAAGCACACACAGAGTAATACGATACTTGAGGAAATGGGAATGATATTCTGTAGGTATTTCCAGTGCATTTTTTGCCCTTGAACTGGTTTCAGGTTTCTTCTGGAGAATGAGTCATCTTTTAGAGGTCTGTGAAGGAATTTCTTGGTCCCAAGCAGGATGTGTTTACACCTGTTAGTGCTCATATCTTTTGTGCAAAACACACTATGACTTACTAGCCTTTGCACTCCAACTGCTCAAGGCAGTGGGAGGAAGGTGTAAAATGAAATTAAATCAGAGTAGTGGTGTTTCATATCAAATTTGAACTGATGCCTGGAGCAATTCCAAGGGCCTGCAGCAGAGAGTCATGACTGAGATTTGCTCTCTAATTGCCCACAGTGTGATGAAATTGTTTCTAGTCTGTGCATAAAGTTGTCATGGCCTCTGGAGTCCTGTGAATAGAGCTTTGCATTTGCCTTTGGAAATATTTCTTCATTCAAATAGATATTTCTGAGAAATAGACACAGGGAGGAACATACATTGAGCAAGAGGGTGACTTACCTGCGGCTGTTCTAGGGCGCTGACAATTCTGTAGAGGCTGAGTACGTAGCCCTCTTCTCGGTCAGCATTGATCTGGCGGAGAGCCAGGTCTGCAGCCTCCTCCACTGTGGGGTCCTTGCAGGGGGGGCAGAGCAGGGCAGCCCCTGCTTCATGGGCAGGAGGGGCAGCAGTGCAGGAGCAAAGCACCTGCATGCCAAAGAGCATCCAAGCAAGCCAAACCATTCTGCTTAGAGAGCCAGTGCTGCAGATGAGGGTGGTCACTCAGGACAGAGGGGCTGAGACCCGAGTGAGATAACAGACCTTTAGAGTGGAGCTATGTCTTTTTATAAACTTGTGCCCCCTTTTTACTGTATACTGACCATCACCTTTAAACCTACAGCTGCAACAGTAAACACTAAGTCAATGATTACAAGGTTTTACAGAGTGTTGTTGCTCCCTCTGAGACCAGACTGCGCTTTTTCCTTCTAGCTTTCCATCTCTAAATTTGACTTCACTGCAATTTTGCAGTGAAGATCATGCAATTTTGACCTCATGGCAAGGAATAAGAATACACACACAAAACTGCTTCCTTAAGAAACCAGATTTTTTTGAATAAATTTATGTGCAGAACAGGTCTGGCTCTAATTCTGTTCTGTCAGTGATCCAGTTCTTCTGCCAAATAAAACGAAGACAAAGGTCTCAGTAATTTGAACAGAAAATGGATAAATGCTACAAGGTTGACTGATTTTGCACTTTGTATTTGTTAAGTGACAATTTTAAACCATTACATTGACTCTATTATATGCAGTCAGTTTGGTTGTGATAGAAAGCTCAGTTTGAATTCATTCTGTGAGCATTTCTACTCATCTGGATACCTACAGCTGAATGCTACCCCTTAGCCTTGGAGGCATTGACACCCCTCAAAGGTCATGGCAAATTCTTCCTAGAGAAACTTCAGTTTGAAATGACAGCAGTGTGCCTTGTGAATAACCTGTCAGGAACTCCATGATGAAGACAAGGGGGAATAGCTTTACAATTAGCTTCTATCTTGAAGATCTGGAGTAGGGATAGGGACTGTTACTTGGGGAGGATCCCATTTCAATGTCACTGGTTTTCTACTAAGGGGCAATTCTGCAGCATTTCACCTTGAAGGATACCAGAAGCTGGGTCACCATGTCCCTGGCTCTCATTTTTTGTCATGGGACTCTGTGATTGCACCTTTCAGCTGGAGGACACCAAATACCTTTAAATTTGAAAATCCTATTGAAGGAGGAAGAAAAAGTGCAAGTGAAGGACATAATTGTGTCTTCAATACTACTGTGATATTTGGAGTAGTTAAAGATTTCTACATTGCCATTTCTTTTACTGGCTGTGTAAAGAATCTTAGCCCAGCAGTGTTTAAACCATCTGGGAGACAGCAGAATGTGTCATAGGCATAGTGTCAGTATCACACACTGTGACACACTGTCACACAGACACAGTGTCCCAGGGAATGTCCATAGAAAGCTGGGATTATAGATACAGCCAGAAGACCTGCAACAGCACTGGAGCTGAAACTCTTCTAAGAAGACTTTGTTTTGGTGGCAGAGGTGCAAAACCCCGATAGCAGGAGAGAAGGGACACATGGCTGCTAGATTGAGCCCCTCACGTGTCAGGTGAGAGATAATGCACAGACTGTGTCCCAGAGGGATGGGATACAAGGGGTGAATGTTTGGATACAAGGGGTGAATGTTGAGAAACACTGCTGTAGCCATAGTACAGGAACCGCAGCAGCAGCAATGCAGACTCGCTCCCATTGTTCCTTGTGCCTGGGGATGCTTCCCCTGCGGCTAAAGGATAATAACTCATTTTCTTTATCCTTACAGTGCATGGCATTTCTATGGAGATGGGTGCCAGTTAGTACTGGCTGTGTTGGTGCTTCTTATAATAGGGGATTGTTATATCCCTGACTCTGTTCTTTGTACGCTTCCTCTGCCTGGAAAGGAAAAATTTCTCTGTTGAAGTAGCTGACCTCAAAACATGGACACAGCTGGGAAATCCAAGCATGTTCAGCCAAAGCAGCACATGAAGTACATGAGCTTTTGTGAAACAGCTTCTGAAAAAGCTGAAAAACATTGTTAGCCAGCAATGCAGACCTGGCAAAACTCTTCATGCTACATTTCAAGGGAGGAGACATTTGTATTTCATGTACCACCATTTCATATGTCTCATTGCCCAAAGAATCAATTGTTAAGCAGTGAATCTGTTAGTAAAGCCCAGGTGCATGAAAATGGGGCTATACTGGTGGGAGACAAAGTGGTTGCTATAAAGCAGTCATGGAAAACAGATCTGTAAGGAGGCATGATGTGTTCTTAAGAGGACAAGTGTTAAGGAGAAAGAAGATGAAGTGCAGCTACCAAAATGGAATGCACAGAGAATTTTTTTTTCTTTCTGTTTTAGAAAACAAGGGATTGGTTTCACCAGGTATAGAACATCTGTGAAGTATGGAGACTGCAGATGTTTCTGCTACATATCTTTTCTTTGTGTGGTTTGAAAAGGCAACAAGAAAATGCAGCATTTCTGTATTTCAGGGAACCCCAGGGGCAGGAATCCCTTCCATAAAGATTGTTTCTACTATAAGAAGATTTTCTAAGCCTGGAAAACACTCTCTCTTCTATAAATTAGTTTCTATTTCATTATCTAGAAGACAATTTCTATAGTTTAGTAATGGTGATTCCTAATTTTGAAAAGTTTCATGTATCTGGTATCACAGTGATGCAAAACAGAATAGTTGCAGTTTCATTAAATCCTGTGCTGTGTCTCATGCAGTGAGATAGGAAGACCTCCTATCTTACTGCATTAAGAGATTTCTACATCTTAATACTAGCACTTTTTGAAGGAATGGCTGCATGCAGGTTATACTGGAGTCACTGCTCTACAGAGAAGCAAAATCTCCCTGAGCCACTGACTAGCTGTGGCTGGTGCAATTGCCCACAACACGCTTCCTGCAAAACTCAGCATTTGCTTGAAATGTGAGAGCAGCTACCTTCACAGGCAGAGCTTGCCCTCAGTGTGCTGCCATCACATTAGGCTGTGGTTTATAGAGTCTGGGCTGATTTTCCTTTTCTTTACACACCCAGCTGAAGCACTGGTGCAAGTGCCAATGACTTTTCCCTTCCCCATTGACACAGCAGAGCAGAACCTTTCTGTACTGTGAGCTGTTGCACTATCACCAAGAGCAAGTGTTAGTTGTGTTGCTTACGAAGTACTGGATGGTTGTAACTAGGAGAACAGGACAGGTTATTTGAAAGAGTTCAGAAATGACATGTGTTCTGCAATTTTTTGCTGCCTGCATGATAATTATCTTGTAGCAAGTGCTGTTCCTGGTTAAACATTCATGACTGTCTTTGAGACTGTTCCCCAGGGCCTGCAGAATTCCAGTCTGGCTGGCAGTAAAGATCCTTCTGGCCCCAGCCCCTTATTAATTCTCTACCTAGAATAGATTCTGCCTCTAACATGTGCCAGAAATTCAAAGATTTGACTGCTACAATAATGGTAAATTGCCATCCATGTCAGGGTCCTGTTATATGAGATACATGCCAGTCATATATTTTTTATTCCCTTGAACTGGCATTTCCTCATATGCACAGACCGTGCAGGACCCCATGATTATACTGCACCTGTATGTCTGCTGGAAGACAGACAATACACATGTGTTTGGCTGCAGGGATTGATGCTTTCAGCCTGCCAGCAATGAGAGTGTCCTGACTCTCTGCTCTTTTCATAGACATGGATGCTCTTGTGCCATGTCCAAAAGTTTTGAGGTACTTCTGCTGGATATCAAAAGTAGGTACATGGTGGGAAACATTATAGGGGGAAGGGAAAAGTACTTTTTTTACTGCCACTTCTTTAATGTTATTGGTGTGTGATCAAAAGGGAGGACTGACCTGATTTTCTGCAGTGCTCAGCACCCACACATCCCAGTGAAGCTGATGAGAAGTGCAGGAGCTTAGTGTTTTTGAAATCAAGCCCAGAATATGACTCATAATGCTGTGAAGGAGATACTTGACAACTAAATGAAAATATATACAGATAGAAGGTAGCAAAGCTTTGAACATTTTATTGTGAACTAACCTTTCAGGTGGTGTTTCTGTCACAAAGCTACAACTGTTGTACAGCTCTTACAACAGTTTCACTGAAACAATATTTTCTGTATTTTAACTGGAGAATCCCTCTATGTAAAGTAAACTACTGCTATATATTGCAATCATCTATATTTTGGAGCAGGCCTTGCAAGACCATGGCTCTGCTCTCTGAAGAGTAAAACTCATTCAGGCTCAGAGTCAAGCATTCTCACCCATTTGTAGTCGATGTTGTGGTCTGTGTGTTGCTGTTGCACTGATCCCTCAGTTTGGCTGCATTGCATGCCTGAAACACAGCCTAGATATCGAAATGGCGAATCTTCCCAGGGCAGGGAGGAGGAAGAGGCACAAAGCCAACTGGGCGAGGTACTTTGTCATGCTGAGCAGCCTCTGCAACTGCTCTCTTTGTTACTGGTTTTGCTGAGAGCCTGGAACGCAAAATTTCTGAAGAGCTGGATTCAGATGCAACGGGGTTATTGTGGAAAAGCCCAAGATTATGGTTTGTGGCACCTACAGCACTGGGTGCCAGTCCTGCTGATGTGTCTTGACCTGGGTGAGCGTAGGTAACTCCAGGCTGGAAAATAAAAACAGGTCATGTTGGTTTTCAGGGATTTGGGGCTTTTCACATACAAGTAATTGATACCTTACTAGGTATCCTGCTCCTAAATAGCTATAGGCCTGCAACCCAGGTTCAAATGTTCCTGACTATCACAGAAATCTGATTTGCATTGGAACCCATGCACAGGAACCCAGGAACACATTTTTATAGCCAATGAATCATTCGGACCAAATTCTGTGCTATATGATCTTTCAGGGCCACCTGCACAGCTGATGAAACATTCAAGACCAGCTGTCTCATTTTCTTTTTCCTATACCTCTTAGCTAATTACTGTTGAGCTACCAAGAGCTGTTGTCCATAGGAAGTGTTCAACCACTACCTAGTCCTCCTGAGACCAAATGTAGGCTAAAATACCTGAGAGTACTCAGGTCAGGTGCACGTTTCCCTCCCCTTGCTACAGCAGTGCAGGACAAGGTCCCTGAATTTAGTCATGTCTAAGCACTAAAAGTCTCCAGTCTCGCAATGCTGATTTCTGTTTTACGTTTATCTGCCCTTTCCCTTTAGCTGAGCAGAGTTTGGTTCCCTTTGCCCTGACAGACATGTGAATCTCTCAGATGGTCAAGAGGGCAAATTGTGTCAAGCAAGGATGGCAGACATGACTTGATTCCCAGCACAGAAATCCATGGGACAATCAGGAGCTACCTTGCCCTGGCTTTTAGGATACAAAGTTAAGTTATCACAGGTGGCCAATGCAGTCTACACAGAGAGAAATAAACTCAAGATGATGCCTTGTAACAGTACCAGTAGGCTAGAATACCCAGGAAAGCAAGGGAATATCTGGAGCTGGTACCTGATGTCCATACAACTGGCAGTCCACTTGAAGGTCTTGTGAGGGATGTTTTACCATCACTGCTGTGCAGAAACCAAAATTCTGGCAAAGCAGACCATAGTTAAGAGAAAATAGTTAGAAAATAGAGGGAGGCTGGATCAGAATTTTTAATTTCAGCACATTTAGAAATGGCAACTTGTTCTCGTGTTTTATCTGAACAGTAAAGTGCTTGGTTTTTAGCCTGCCAGGCTAAAAAAAAAAAAAAAAAAAAAAAAAAAGGGAAAATCATGTGTTCTTCTACAGTAAGATCCTTTGTATGTCTGGATATGAAGGAAGGAAAGAATATATAAGAATCTAGGTAAAGAGCTCCCACCCCCTAAAACAGCTTAGGACTCAGTTTCATCAGAAATAGAAGAATTTTAACATGGTAAAGTATACAGTATAATTCTCAAGAGCATATATATCAGAACTGAGTGCACTGGTATTGTAGGAGGGAGAAACAGTCTGCTTTTTTTTTTAATGTGACAGTGTACTGTCCAATACAAAAAGCCTGATTTTCTCAGGTGCTCATTTTAAGAATAAACAATAATATATAGTCTATTCATAAAAAATATTCTGTCTCTGATCCTCAAGCCTTTTTCAAATGTATTCAAATCCATGAGAATTCAGTCCAAATACCTCAGAGAAAAGAGAAAGGTGTGATATAGCTTTAAGAATGATATATTGAAAAACATATCATGATGGTACACATCTCCTGCACTTTGATCCCCACAGGGGTCTATTCCTGCTCCAGTGAATGCACATCCCAGCATGAGGCTGTTTTTGTAGCTCAGAGCTGGGGAGGCTGGGGCTTTTGTGCTGCCATACTCACAGACTGATCCTCGGGCAGCAGCTGACAAGCCCCCACGTTGGCTTTAGCTTCTTCTGCAGAGCAGTTCGTGGCACCCACAGCAAACTCAGTAACAACGACGTGCTCTGGGTGATACTGATAAAACAGGAAAAATGTTTGATTGACTTTGCACTCAGAAACTGCAGAGCTGCTGAGAAAAGATAAAAGGCAAATGTTGTGGCTTCATCTCCCACTGGAGTGAAAGGGAATCCTGTGGCTAAAATGACACATAATAGTTGGGAAATTAAAAACAAATCAGGAGGGCGAATTAGAGCAAGCAAATTGTGTCTGTTTGCAAACATAACTAGGTAGCAGTGCACAATTACTGTAGATGAAGTATTATGTTTACATGAAAGGCTAGACATAGCTCTAAAAATTACCTGTATTTTGGCTCTTCCGATCTCAAGGAGTCTGAGGTAAGAATCAGTGGTTTTGCTGTTGTAGTCATTGAGTGCAGCTGACACCGTTTCTAACACCTCTGTGTTGTTCAGACTTGCCAGCAGTGAACAGTCAGGGCAGACTTTGCGAATGTCTTCACTGGAGTCTGCAGGAGGAATAGATCATGTTTTGATCAGATTGTAAATTGTTTAGAAAGGCATTATAAGCCTATTCAGTAACACAAAGCACTGTTTAAAAGCCTGTCCTAAATTAAAGTGGCAGGAATTTTTCCAGTGCAGGCTATAGATGGCAGTGTGTCACACGACTTGGCCATTCAGATCTTTCTGTAAAGAAAAGTGCTGTGGACTTCAGTAGCACATTTTATGTGTTCTTACCCATTTTTAGAAAATTTTCTTTCTGGAAACCTCTCTATGACACCAGTGAAAAGGTGCTTCAGCTCACACACGGAATGGTAGAAAAATGAAGATATTTTACCTTATTGGAGTTGTGTTTGTGTGTGTTATTTCAGTCATCATTTTTGACAGCAGTACTGAAGACATCTCGTACTGAGCAAAGAGATCTCACACTGAGCAGGCAGAATAGACATTCTGCTTTCCCATGGCAGTATTGAAAATGCTGGATTTAGTAAAGAAGCTACATCTGCCAATGACACTCTGATGACCAACAAGCACAAGTAAACTCAAACCAACAAGGAATCAAATTCTTAAGGTTAAACTGCTGATTGAAAAGACTCAAATCTGGGACTTGCTCCCCAGTTAGTCTTACAGTATCTTAGTTGTCACAGTAAAGAGGAGCAAAGAGGAGCAGTGGGTTTGTAAAGGGATGAAACCAGAAAAGGGGGCTGGATTTAGAAAACCCATTAACTGTTGTCTTTTATGCCATATTTATACCCAGCAGTTTAGAATCAGAAAAGCTACTGAACTTTAACCACTGCTATAAAAATACTCCAGCCTTTAGATTCAAACCTACAGAACAAAGCCCTTACCTGCATGTGAGTGGCATTTGCTAGCGAGTACAGATAATATCCCATCCACCTTCTGCAGTTTAACATCACAGTCACCCTCAACTGCCTAGAGAGAGACAAAAATCAAAGGATTACATTGTTGGATTTTCTGATAAAGGGCCACTAAATTCAAAAGAACAGATCCTGGCTGACCATTCCTGGCAACATCAGTCTGATGGCAGAGGCACTGCTAGGCATGTCCTGATGTCTGTGATTTTGTAAAAGGCAGATCAGAGCTACAAAATCTGGATCCAAATCTGGATCTCAAAAGTATCAAAAGTACCAGGGTAGCAAGATTGTGGACATTTAGTACAGGTCTGTCTCTCATATAGAGCAAAGAATATTAATACTTATGAATTAAGACCTTCCACAGAGCTCTTTGATAACGTTCTCACTAATCTCAGCTGGTCAGTGGCCATGGTAACAGCAGAGTGTGCTGCCTTCTGTGAGCAACATGATCCAGCAGGGAGGAGATGTCAAAGGCAAAGCTGGAGTCACTGGGAAGAGGGAACAGTTAGAGTTACCTCCCCCCCCCGATGGAAAATAGAATCTGAGCCCTGATGAATACAGGGGTAGACCATGATTCATATTTAGTGAGCTCTGTGAATTGGGCCCCATTCTAGAACCAGCAGGCTCAGACAACATTTCCACTGCTTTGGTCAGGGAAAGCGTCTCACAGCTGGATCACACTTGCATAAGAACAAAATATCAGAGGCCAGTAAATTCCAGCTGAGTATTACTTCAAAGGCAGAGCCCTATCTGAAGGGAATAGCTCATCTGCAGTTGTAACTAGGAAGAAATGGTTTGGTGAAACTGCACCAGGTAACAACCTACATGTAGCCAAGGGGAGGGTATTTTTGCACACATTGAGAGCCTGCCCTGTCTGTGGTTTGCAATGAGGCAGTGACATCTGGGCTGAGCAAAGGGACTGAATCTGGAGCCCCTAAAGAAGGCCCCACAGCATTCATGGACTGTGTGTGAGATGTTATGTTGGCAGAGATCTGTCCTGTTCAGATAACAGGACATGAAAGAAATCCAGGAGTGAAGTCCTTCATGACATGAAGGCAGTGAAGTCAGCAAGGAGGTTTCAAGTGGTTGGGTGGTTAAAGGCTGTTACAGGGATATGACATTTGCTTGGGAATCTGGTGATAGCCTGGCCTCTGGCATCAACATATTGAACATGCACCTTTGGACCCAGCTGGTAGTGTTCAGGTACTCACATGTTCTGCAAAGCTCCTCACTGTACAATTTGCAAGAGGCGTAGGGCTGAGAATAGGGCACTTGGTCTCCAGTAAGTCAAGTTCAAGAAATAGGATGTAATTATTTGGCCCCTGAAAGAAGAAAAATAAACCATTGGAATTTATGTAATTTCTTCACAAAACATCACCAGATTTCTTCCCTGGGGCTGCACTTCCTCTGTTGCTGACTATCATGGGTAGCTCCAGGTATACAATAGAGTAAATGAAAAGGTATTTACTTTTAACTTCATAAAACAACCAGGACTCCAAATCTGGAGAAAGTCAAGATAATCACACTGAGTTTATTCCAGCTAATAAGGAACAGGCTCATAAATTTGGGAAAGTCAAGTTTGTATGTAGTTCTTTTAAGTTAACTTTATTTTGTTGGGTAGTTTTAAAAAGTCAACAGCTTTTTTTTTTTTTTTTTTAATGAAAAAACGTCATGTTTCTATAATTAGATACCAAACAAACACCAGTGAACATTGACCTGTCTTGCATAGTCCATTGGAATTACACTGAATTGCACCAGTTTCTTTGCATCTGTAACAGAGGACACAATACCTTGTGTTCCCTAAGTCCAAGATTGATTCTGATGTTTGAGTCATTAGTGATTCCATTTAAACCAATTAAGTCATTTTAGTGCAAAAGCATTACTATGAGCAAAGCAGTGTCACCAGTGTTTTTGTATGGGTAACTCTGGACACACTTCTAATCTCATTTATGTCTGTTGTACTCTTTTCTAAACTTATCTTTTGTTATCTTCTCTTTCATAACAAGTATAAAACAGCCATGGAGTTTCACTCATGTCTATCACTCATGTCATGTTTTGCTCATGGGACATGTTTTCACTCATGGGACTATTTTCCATGTTTTAAGAGAATCAAAGGTTCTGAATTGGCACATACATTGTATTCATGGTCTTTTTATGGCCTTTCTAGATGCCTACAATGATGGCAATAGATCTTAGGGGGAAAATGCCACTGTTATTTCCATTTAGACCCCTTGGCAGCTCAGTGGGACATTAAGTAAAATTAATGCCTACTACAAAATCACAAATAGCATGGAGTTTTGATAGGTATGTGTTTAGCTAATAAATAATTACCTTCATCGCAAAGATTATCCTCAGTTTTTCTCTAGATTAGCTACTGGGCTTACAAATCAGCACCTGGAATGATCTGCTCTAGCAAATGTGCTGCATTTGTAAATTGAGCCTTTTCTAGCATAGTACAAAAAAGCCTGAACATTTTTCTCTCCCCCTCTGTTCTGCTCTTTGAGAGATACATTCCAGTGACCTGGATTCTCCACTGCTACCAGGTGTCCTTGCCCCATTTAAATCAACAGAGCCATGCTGATTTTCCCATGTGAGGATACAGCCCTTGCAGGCCCTTGGTGATTTCCAAGCACCCCCAGGTGAACTCAGTGTTCTGCCTGCAAGCTCCTCACTTACCTGGGGTACCACGCGGATATCCTCGATTCTGTTTAAGGCAAACTTGTATCCATGATGACTCTGGCCATTAATATAATTCACAGCAACTTCAGCTGCTGCTTCAGATTCTGGGTCATCACAGCCCAAGGGAGCAGGGGGAGCTGCTGGTATAGCTTTGTGAATTGGAAGCTGAACAAGCAGTATTAAAGCTACTAGTGCCTTCATGGCACCTGAGGAAAACTGATCCCTTTCAGAAATAAAGATCTAAGAATACAGCTCAGATGGTAGCTAGGTAGCGAGAGATGGGGCCTCATTTATATAGTACATACCTCAGATTTACATGAGCACACGCCTGATATTTGTCCCAGTTCCAAGAAGCATTGCAAACAACAAAAGAGAAAAGTAAATGTTAGGACATCAAGCTGACTGATTAATTTTGGCCAAAGTAAATTTTATCAGGTAGGATATTGCAAAGTCTGCTAAAGCAGCTTAAGAAGAAAGCGTCAGCAAAAATGTAACACAATTTTTAGACACTTCTACCAACAAAATACTGTCCATGGAAGAGGAATGTGATCCCTTCTGTTAAATGTGTAGAGATGCTAGTGCTAATTAAGCTTTCTTATAAACAGGACACATTCTGTTGGGGCCCAAATCTCACCAGACACCAATCTAAATTGTGAGATCAGTAGCATGATAATTTAGAAAATGGAATTTTAAGTAGTTCCAAGGATCACATTCAACAACAAATGTAATTGAATAGCAACTTTTTCTACTGAATTTATTTGGAATAGGAAATGAGGCATAGTTCCTAAATCCTTTGCATCAGCTCTTTCTTTCTCTGAATAATCTGAACGTGTCCAATAGTTCTTGGAGTCTTATTTTGCAAAGCAGGCATCTTGTAGGAATGTTTCTGGAATATTTTGTATAGATTTGAGGATTTGGCAGAAGATCCTAAAGAGCACAGAGTGTTTTAAGGAGGATATAGAGGAAAATTAGCTGCTTAAATTCTTTGGAATGCTGGATTCAATCTGATATTTACATTCACAGTATACATATTTACAAAAGAGTAACGGGATAAAAAAATAATCTATGTAGCAAAATAAAGCATGTATGATGTGTCCAGCATTTACAATCTTTAATTTAAGGTGAGATAACTTTGGCTAGATAGATTCTAGCTACACAGGCTGGCTCAACCAATAGACATGGTTTTCCTGCAGGGGTTTCAGAGCACGTTCCTACCACCCAGGCTAGGGCAGTGACCAGGCTGCAGAACAGTAAATGTCCCTTTTAACTTTAACACATCTGAACCTCTGCTGTCATGTTTAGAGCTGAGGAACTAGCTGCAGATTTGAGATGAATAGAAGGACTTTGGCATAGTTAGAAGTTGGGGGTTTTTTACTTTATATAATAAGTATTTCTCCTCAGTTTACACAATATTGTGAGAGAGGCTAAAAGTTTTGGGAAAAGAAGCAGTTTTGAGTCATACCTCTCTCTCCTAAAATCTGTGAATACAGAAAACACTGTAAATAGAAATGGTTCAGTAGGACAGATTATGGATAAAGAAGGAGAATGGGAAGAGACTAAAAAGATTGGATTATTTGCTTCAGTTGTTTGGCATGAGGTGTGTTTTGGATGCTAGGATTTGAAAATTGAAGAGATGAATGGGGAAAATGAAGACTTTTTCTGTCTCTCACAATAAAAAGTTGGTCTGAGCCTGATTTGTTTCTTCTCCATGACTTGAAGTGTAGGTTTCTTGGCATTTGTTCTGTTGTGTGGATGATCATTTGCTTTCCTGACTTTGGCCTGCAACAATTCAAGAATGAAGGTTTGGTGTCCCAAAAACACACTTTAAGTGTTCCTTGTGGGCATCTTTTGAATCACAGCAAATTTATTTAGAAAGATAGTATTTTACTCTTTACTGTTAATGCACAATTAAGTTTCTAACCTGTAAATCTTTTCATTCCCTTTTTCCTTTTGGTCTGAAACACTAAGGTGAACTTCCACAAGGTGCAGATTGAAATAGTTTTTCACCTGAGTGACATATAATTATCCCAGTGAAGGACTTAAAATATTATTTAGAAATTTTGTGTGGTCATTCCTCAGCTTCTTAGGTTACATGTTTTCTACTTAGAATTGCAAATGCTGTAGAATGTGTAACATTTCTGCAGTCAAGCTCTGCATATTCCTAAATGTAATATATAACCCAGTTCAGTCAACTTCAAGTTCCGGTTTCAAAGAACAACTTAAAACCTCAAATAGCAAACAGGATTTATTATCTTCTTTCTTCCATCTTCATTGTCAGTCACATTCTGTATTCCATTTACCAAGCAGGACAAAAAGGAAATACTTTGAAGCCTGCTGTACCTTTCCTAATTTCTCTATAGGCTTACTCAAGCCCTTCCCCTCTTGGTGACTGTGTGAACTTTCTTTGTGGGCATACAGAGGATGAGAAATATGCCCACATGATTATTAATAATATTAGTGCAATGTGGAATGTTGGCAGCTAGCAGGTTCAGGGTGACTTGTGGTATGTGTGAGGAAATTTGTGTTTGGTTTTTATGTTTGGGAAAGGTGTTTAAAAATACAATCAAGTAGTTTGGGTACAGGTAATATGACAAAGGAGCCTTTCACCTTTTGGGTACAGACTGACACACATCTGCCTAATTATTCCCTCTAGAGTTGGGATTGCTGGTGTCAGTTCCCTGCAGGCCAGTGGCCCATCACAAGTGTCCTTTTCACAGCTCCCTCACTGAAAAGGCAATAATTGCAGAGATAACTTCTCACTGAACTCAGGGCAGATCTGTTCTCTCTCTTTCATGCCTGAGACATAGTAACACATTGTCCTGTATTTTCAGTAGTGGCTGCAAATAGTTCTTAGAGCACGAGAAAGTGACCAGAATCCCATGGATTCCTGCACAGAAGGTGACATCTCAACCCCACTGAAGTTAGCAAGCCTTTCACAGAATTCCAGTATCACAGAATGGTTGACTTTGGAAAGGACATCTGGGGGTCTCCCTGTGCAACCTCATTGCACAAGTAGGGAGGGACACCTTGAAACAGTCACCCAGAACCATGTCCAGGTGGCTTTTGATTATCTCCAAGAGAGGAGACTCCACAGCCTCTCTGGGCAACCTGTGCCCATGCTTGTCACCCTCACAGTAAGGTGTGTTTCCTGATGTTCAGACAGAACCTTCTATTTCAGTCAGTGCTCATTGCCCCTGGTCCTGTCACAGGATACCACTGACAAGAGACTTGCTCCATCCCTTTGCACCCTCTCTTTTGGTATTTATATCCATCAGGCCCTTCCAAGCCTTCTCTCCTCTGTGCTAGGTACTCCCAGCTCTCTCAGCCTTTCCTCAGAGGAGATGCTCCAGTACTTTAGTTACCTTTATGGCCTTTTGCCACACTGTCTCCAGTATGTCTCTGTCTCTCCTGTATTAAGGAGCCCAGAACTGGACACAGAAACCAGGTGTGACCTCACCAGTGCTGAATACAGTGGAAGGATCACCTCCCTAAGGCTGCTGGCAGTGCTTTGCCCAGTGCAGCTCAGGGTACTGTGCAGCATGGGAACATCATTGGCTCAGCTTGGTGCCTGACAGGATCCCCAGCTCCTTTTCTGCCAAGCTTTCCAGCTAGATGGTGTTTTCTAGCATGTTTTCCTACATGTGCTCCCCTGGGGCAGGATTTCAGACTTCTAACTGAACTTTGGGAGGTTCCTGCCAACCAGTTCTGCAGTCTGCCATGGTCCTTTCAATGACAGCATGACTTTGTAGCATGCCAATCGCTTCGCCCAGTTTTGCTCATCATCCACATCACTGCTGGTATTTAATACTGGACCCCAGTATTGCCCCTGTGGGGCACTGCAGCTGACTGGCCTCCATCTCGACCTTGTGCCACGATCAGCACCTCTGGGCCCAGCTCTTCAGCCAGTTTTCAACCTGCCTCAATCCACCTTTCACATCAGTGGTGTGAGACTTTGGCCCTGGTGAATTAGGTTGCCTGAGAGACTTGACAAGGCTTCACTGCAATGGAAGCAGAATGAGCTGGGTTTACTGCCCTTGTTATATAAAATACAGTATTGATTCTATGCTCAAAAATTGAGGCTCCACTGAATCTCAGTTCTTAATAATTCATATAAACCACAATGGAAAGGTGAGTTGATGGTTTTCTTTTTTTGCTTTCTCTCTTTTTTTTTGGTTGGATGCTCGGAACAACTAGTGATGATTGGAAATTTGCTGCCCCTGCTCAAACTCGTTTGGAAAGAAAGCAAAGAACCACTTTCCTAGATGTCAAATTGACACCTTCCTGAGCTTAAAATTCAAGCAAATTAACCAAGCAAACAGATAAATATCATCTTTTTAAAGCTTCACATCAAAGTTAAACACTTGTGGGGATTTCTGAGTCTCTCTTTTCAGATTACTAAACCGACATTTTTTGGTAAAGCAGACAGAACTGGTCCAATTCTCTGTACCACATCAAAAGATGCATTTCTGAGCAGTCAGGCGTTGTACAGTACTGCAAAACTTAATCACCTTTTGCTTTACACTTGATTAAGTACATTACTTTTGGATCATCGAGTTCACAAGATATTGGAACATCAGGGCTGTCTTCTATATAGCCATCACCTACTCAGAACCTGCATGCGAAGGCAAAAAGTGTCTGCAGGGAAAATGCCAGAAAGTTAAAGTCACCAGTCTTGTCAAGGCAGCATATTGCTCCCTTAAATGACAGTATAATCAGCATTTAAAAATAAAGTGTGCAAAACCCCACAGAGGTCTGAGAAAAACCTCAAGACAAATTAGACTAATTGATTTGCATAGTCTTATTGGCCCCTTTCCACTACCTGGGCAAATCTTCAGCAGATGTAAATTGGCTCAGAATCACTTCAGTCCAAGTCCCCCATTGTCCCTATAAGAGGAATTTCAGGCTGAAGAAAACTGTGAAGTCTGAACAGTTTTACCAGGTTGTAAGAGTAGAATATTATATGTAAATTAATTTATTTTTATTAAATATTAGAATCTTTAAGAGAAGGAAGGCTGACCATATGCCCTAGTTTGCTGCGCTATTTGCAGTTGAGAAATTTCTTACTGTGAGATATAAAGTGTGCAGACATGGCATCTAATCTGGGAGCCTTTAGTCCTGGATGTCCAGCTAGAGATGCCTTTTCAGTAAGCTTTGCTGATCTCAATCAGTTAATCTTTATTTTCTTTTCACTGTAGGATGAAAATAACTATTTTCCCTTTAATTCTGTGATCTGAAATAACTCATAGAATTTTGTAAAAATATTTGGTATCACTGGGTAGAACAATGTATTCAAAACGTTAGAGGAATCCAAGAGTCAGGAAAACCAGATGCCAGTCAGTAAAACCTTAGATAAGACTATTTCCTGTACTTACCATAAATGTAGGAAGATTGAGAGGATTGAAATTCAGCCGTCCAGATTTATTATTTAGTATTTCAGAGACATTTTTCACTGGTTAGATTTTCTTTTAAAAAACTGTATTGCTTTTATTTTTCTTTTCCTTTGAAAGAGCATAAAAAGTTGTCAAGAATTTTGAAATTTTTACTGAAATGGAAATTGAAATTTTTGACCAGCTCTCCTAGACAAAGCTAACCAAGTCTATTTCTGTTCCCTTCTCTCTTGTTCATTTTGCTCTTCTATTGTTTGTGCCCTGAAATACTTGAGTGCCTTCCAGAAGTACATCAACTGACAAAACTAGCACTTGTTACATGAAAGTCTATTCTCCTTCTCTTCCCAGTGGGAAGATTATATAAGATGTTTTGTCTTAGTGAAGTTTTTGATTGATTTAAATTTTCCTCCCCATTTCCGCAGTTTCCCTGCTCTGTGTTTTGATGTTGCAATCAGTAACAAGAGCAGTTTTATGAGTTGAGGGTTTTCAAGCCCCTGATTGACTTACCCCATGTTACACCAACCTGGTATGGGAGACCCCCCCCTTCCTAAATTTGTTATACTTTTTTACCCTTTTATCGAGGTCAAAGTTATTTATGTTGCCATGCAACTCTAAACAGTGGGATATTTTTGCTTCAGCCCTGCAGGGATGTCATGGTTCTCTCAATATCATTCCTGTGCAATTTGATGGGTGTGGGAAAGCTGTGTTGGAGATGGATAGGTGGCAACTGTGAAATCAGAGATTAGCAGCTGCGGAAGGATTTAGGGGGTTTGGCTTTAAGTTCTTATGCTATAGTTTGTTCTTCCAGCTTATTAGGGTGTTCCCCTCACCATTGCTTCATACCAGAACCTAGAACAAACAGGGCAGGATACCTGGGAATAGACTGGAGGGCCGAACCACAGGAACAAACAGTGGATCAGAAGCAGAAACAAGGTATTTCACTCTGAGCAAACAAACACCCCACAGCCACACTGACCTCTCCTCCATCTCCATGAACAGCAGGGGAATTTCAGCTCCACTCCCTGGGAGAGCCAGTGACTGTCCTGGCATTACCAGGGTGTCCACAGACACATGGCTCCAGTTTAAAAACGCAAATTTAAACATGCCACATTAATTCCTTCTACTTACAGGAATCTTTAAAGGTATAAGTGCACAATTTGTCTGGGTGCTGTCAAGTTCTATGATGCTGTTAGTCTCTTTGATGGAGAACTCCACATGAAAACTCCACATGCTATCTTCCCTTGCTGAGTTAAACCCTGAAATTTAGTAGCAAGTGTTAGGGAAACCTGCTGTGCTCTCTGGATTCCCACATGCTCAGCTGCAATGACATGTTTTTGATGTGAGAAACAAAGTTCACTCTTGGCACTGTAGGTAAGTGCTCTTTCCACTGAGTTTTATAGAAAAAAACCTGCACATTCATTCTTATGAATTCTTATGCTGTGTCAGTCTGAAAACATGAAATTGTTCCCTACTTATGCCTGGGCTACTGTTTTGAAACCAGTGCATGCGTTTCCATGTGGAGGCTCATTGGCATGAGTGACAGGAGGGTCCACACTGTTCCAGGCAGGGCTAGGGAATGGCAGGTGGGAGGATGGCAAACTGATATCCTTTCTCACCTTGGAGCACTCCTTCAGGGGCATGACAAACTCAATCAATATCCCAGTGAGATTTACATAATTCTGACAAGCAAGAGAGTCTTAAAAAATTTAAGTTATTTATTTTTAGTGAGGCAGATGATGAAGTCCTATGGGGTTTTGGTTAGTTTTTTTACTGCTACATGTCCCTAAATCACCCATTTAATTCAATCTCTGCTGCCTTCCAGCCACATGGCTAAAAATCTGGAAGTAAAATCGGAAACATGAGGGGGACATTTTAATTTAATAGTGTGGAAGCAATATATTAATAACACATTTGCAACAGGGGCAGTGGGTCTTTCCAAGTCAGTGCAGTTTGAAAGAATTTATGTAGACATTCCTGCTTAAGGAGTTGAAATTTTGCATGTTAGACATAAAGTACGGGTGACTTTTATGACAACAAAGTAACTACACGTACAGCTTTCCTTGCTTAATTTACACAGCCTCAGATTCACAGCAGACAGGGACCCCAGGCTGTCAAGAGCAATAAACACGAGGCTCTC
Organism: Chloebia gouldiae; assembly: GCA_003676055.1. NCBI lineage: Eukaryota > Metazoa > Chordata > Aves > Passeriformes > Passeridae > Chloebia > Chloebia gouldiae. The sequence goes on from QUSF01000026.1 coordinate 5,668,565, forward strand.
TGAGCAGACACACTCATGCCCAGGTGACCTCCTCCTTAGTGTCTCAGAGAGAGGGAGATGTGATCGTGGGCTGATTAGAAACAACATCCAGTGTCACATTTCTATGCAGAGGTGCATGTCAACACTTTTTCCTGGTATGTTTGTGAATTTGTTAAGTTTTGTTATGTCAGAGGAAAGAGAGCTGTAGCTTTGTTCACATTCAGCCCAGAAATTCTGAACCAAACAGTGATGTTAAATGTTGCCAGTTAGAAATTGTACATGTAACTGGCTAGTGTAGAACACTGTTTTTGTACTCATGAATTTATAAATAAAACAGTCAAAGAGAACTCACAGAGCTGCTTTGGTGGAGCTACAAAGTCTCTGTATTGGGCATCTCAATACAGAGATGCCCATGGCATTGTCCCCTCTGTTGTTCTGTTGAGCATTGTTAGTCTCAATAAATTTCTAATTTTTCCATTAGTTATTTCCATTCTTCTGTCTCTTGAAGGGGATCTTGGGTCCTTTTGAGTCCTCTTGTCTAACACAACTACTCTGGGTCTATAGCATAATTTTCTTCCTGTCAAATGCATCTGAAATTCCTGTTTTATCTGTCACTGTAGCTCAGTATGTTCATATTATGATGAACTCCATATGATGACTTCCTCTGCCATTGGTTCTACTGCCTAAGAAAGGCTGTATTTCATAATTTATCCAAGTGGTTCCCCATTCACAAGAACATCAAGCTCAATTTTCTCCTTGCATCTGCAAGGCCCTGGCCAAGACCAGAACTTCTTGCTCAACTTTCACCTGTATCTCACCTTGTCCATTCTGCCATCAGCACCTCTTTGAGCCATTCAGCCTTGTCACTGACAGATATGTCTCTTGCACTCTCTTCAGAAAGAATCCCACTTCTGAACTTGTCCTTGAGGCCATCACCTCTCTGTGTTCTCAGAGGGCCTGAAGAGCTGCCCCTTGTCACATTATCTGAAGTAAAGTGTTACGTGACTTTTAAACCCATTTTTGTTATATTGGTTGCTGCACTTACACTGAAAAAAAATTCAGGACTTCTCAAGGCAAAATGTTTGAAAACCACTTGAAATTGTGCATTTATCTACCACATTTCTGTTTTGATAGGTATCTTCTTAATCTGCCTTTAAGAGCACACATGGCAATGCCACTCTAGAGACAGTCTTATCTTCTTCACTTACCAAAAGCAGTTTGGTATGAAACATTCCTTTGAAAATAGTCTTATCTGGCCCCTCCCTTACTGTTGCCTTCATTTTGGGATATGTGAGGAACAAAGAAACCATCCTGTAGTTCATACACAAGTCTCACAAATAAGACTGTCCTTGGGGTAGCTGGATGAAAACCTTTCACTGACAAAAGGGAACACATAATATTTACTTGTTGTAGAAGACAAAGTGAGGTCTAGTTCATAAACTTTGAAACCTTTGAGTTCTTAAGAAAAAGGTTGGTAATACTGGTGTTAAACATTGTTATTTGTCTTGTTATGTAACTCACCTGTAGCTCAACTGAAGTTTTAAGGGTGCATTAACATAGCAGCATAAGGCTTGGCTAGGATTGTGGTGTTGCAACTCCCAGGTACTTTCTGAAAGGAAAGAAGATCTTTTGCAAACATTGGACCAATAAAAATATAGTAGTTGTCATTTGTATTAAGTTTTTTGACAATTTGTTTGCTTCATTTGTGTGAAGCTTCCATCTCATGATGCAAGTTAAAGATTCACATTTTGAAACGAGTGCTGGATATTGGTTAGAAACCTTACAATCTAAAATCTCACTGAGAAGATATTTCAGAAACAGTAATTTTCTGAGAACAGCTGAAGGTGTTAAAGATGATTGCGTAATGCTATGTGTGTATTATAGGAACAGGTAAAGACAGGCACTAAAAGGGAATTTTTTTTCTTGTAATTCCCACCTATTGTCAGTGTTCCTCTCTTTCTTGGCTTTTGATACAGCCCTTCAAGCTTTGAAGAGTCAGATACTTGGGGCAGGCCCATGGAAATGCTAGGACAGATGGACAGATGCACTACATGTGCTTTGGAGAGCTAAAGCACTGTTGCAAAGAGTTGCTGGAGACTATTTGTGCACAGAGAAACAAATAACTCATATTCCCAACTCTGTAATCAAAAGCCATTCTTGGCTGGGGGAGATCCCTGCAACAACATTCTTGTCTCCCCTTGAGAGAAGGAAGCCAATGATTATTCTGTTACCCTTCATTATCATTCAGTGTGGTATAAACTGCCCAGGACTTGAACTCTCAAGTGCCCAGGAGGGCCAGTACATGAATATACCTTGTGTCAGCAGAGGCCATTTCAAATAATACAGATGATGACAGATTGATGTTGGTAGCTCATTAGGCAAAGCACTGACCGAGACATCAAATTCCTTTCAGCGAGAATATGGCTGGAGTGCTTGCTGTTGTGCATTAAAGGAGAGACACATTTTTCTTCTTTGATTTCTCTTGCTTCCTGCTTCCCATGTTTGCATCAGACAGTGCCAGCTATCAGATCTGTTATCATGTTTGACTTTCCTAATGTGAACAGCTGTGCCATAAGAATCAAGGTGTAAAGCTAAACCCAATCTGCAGATATAGTATACATAATATATTTCAACAAAAGACCTGTGTTCACAAGCCTCCTGTGGCACACAGATTTTAATATAACACTTGGCTTCTAGCTTGTCCAGATCCAACAGTACAATCTTCCCACCCGTGCCTGAACAGATAGAGAACAGATTTCTGAAACAGTGTAAGGTGTATTCAGATTGCTGTCTCCTGGGTGTACTAACTCCTGCTCTTTGGATTATGCTTTCACACTTTTGGGGCAGGCCTTAACCCACATGGTTAAGCTGGTAGCCTTCTGCCTCTTCCTGAAGAAGATGGGAAGAAGTTTCCCAAGCATAGTTCTCTACCTACATGTCACAATCCAACAGAGGAAGCCAGGTGACTTCTGCTGCCATCACATCCCCCAGTAATCTCTCTGTGGAGGAAGGCAGAGTGCATTGCACAATGTGCTGCAGAGAGGAGAGGTAGGTCCAGGATTCACTGAGGGAAAGAATCTCCAGTCCATATTTGGTCTTGGGCCCAGACAGGATAAAATACTTCTTAGTCTGGGGGCTAGGTAAAGGCAAACATACCTGAGGCTGGCTAGTCACTGTTGTGTCAGTGCCAGAAAAAAGGAGTCACAGCTGCTGAGAGGAACCACAGAGATGAGATGGACACCAGAGGAAGAAATCAAAGCAAGGAGAGGAGGAGGGGAGTATTCAGCAATTGAAAAGCCCCCGGGGTGAGGATGGGTGCTGACATACCCGAGGCTCTGTTGGCAGCTCATCAGCCACTGCTGATACCAGGCAGCTGATCCAGCACCACTGCACAGCATTCTCTGCAGCCACACAGTTCTGGGGCTTTGTATGCACTCAGTGATCTTACAGTACACAGGGTACTTCATCCCCACGGTGCTTTTCATATCCAAAATGATTTTACAAACTGTATCCCTCGGAGGTAGGAAGAGACAAACATTGCATTTATACAAAATACAGTATTGAAATACAGTATTGGAATAAACATCACTGCCAGTCTAGCATGGCAAATGTCACAGAGGGATCTGATTGCCATGGTACAAAAATGATTTTTTAAAGTGAATGTGTGTTTTTTCCCTGTTTATTGTAGTCTGCTCTGCTTTTAGGTCCTTGTCTTTCAGGTGTGGTCTAAGGTATATCCATAGAGTAAATTGCAAGAGTTGTAATGAACAGCTTTAAGAGTAGAACTGGCTTTAAATAAAGTCAATGAGAAATTACATTATGTTAGACATTTCCCACAACTTAGTGTTGGGCTAGACTGACATGAAAAGATTAGCGTTAACATTATGTCTTAATGTCACTAGTCTGATGATTTACATACCTTTTATTGATTTTGTTTGAATTGAGTTTGTAACTGTTGCTTTGGTCTTAATTTATATAACCAGTGCCCAAATGCACTGTTTTCCTAGTAATTCTTGCAGTACAGAGAGCTACATGCAATGACAGTAACTGTGCCTGGCAGTCTACCATCTGGGTACATGCTAATAAAATAATCATCTGCATAATTTTGGAAGTCATTGCAGATACTGGGGGGAAATTTTATTGGGTTTGAGATGAAAATTGCAGGCAGCCTGGTAGAATAATAATGATACAAATAATTTCCCCTAAAATCCTGGAATAGTCTCTGCTGGGATTTGTTTTACATGCATCATGAAGCTGCCTATGCTAACTTTGCTTTGATATGAAAGGTAAATAGAGGATGAATGATTAAATAATTTCTATTCAGTTTTGTTGAAAAGAAAATTTAAGTCAGTAAGAAATGGACAATTTCTCTGCTGTATTATGACAGTAATGAGGGAGGAAAACCCTTTTTTCTTTCATCTCTAAATAATAAACTAATAGGGATTACAGATCTTGGTCACAATTGGGTCCCACTGCTAGGATCAATATGTGTTTGTCAGTAAAAGACAGCTCTGTAAGTAATATATGCCCTTTGCTTCTTCTGCATTCTGAAATCAGCTGTAACTCACCCCAAAGATGCCCCCTAGTAAATCCAGGAAAAGTATATATTCCTTAAGAAGTATGTCTCTGTGAGAAAAAAACACGTGGTTCCAACAGATTAGCACTGTATTCAGGCGTAAATTCCCCTATTCCAGTCCAAAGGCCCTTTCTGCATTTGGATCTCAATAGAAAACATCTTATTTGGGGGCAGGAATAATTTCTAAAATAGCCTTTTCCATCTCCACTGTGTCCCCATCCAGTTTATATTTACCAGAGACACTGGAGGAGGTGCAACAGTGCCCGTGGCAAAAACACAGGAGCAATGAGCCAGACTGGTTGGTATCTTTGGTAGAGCAGGGAGTTGGAGTGGAGATCTTTGGATATTTATGACCTTGGATGCCACAAATTGAAACCTCTCAGTAACTAAAGCATGTGAAAGGAATTGTGGGTGGGAATAATAGGAAAGCCCACTAAATTCCACTGAAACTAATCAGGTTAGAAGAGCCAGCATATAAAGTTTTGTAGATATTTAAAAAAATATTACAGGCCTGTCCCTTCCGACTAGGGACAATGTGCGATACCTAACACTGAAGTTTGTACTCAGGCTTTTGAGTGATTGATATTCGAAAGGAAAGCTTGAGCTGGGAAACCAGTTTAGCCAACTTTGAATGGACTACATAATGGAAAATATACCAAGAGCAAAAGAGACAAGAGGGTGTTAAACAGACTTGTAGAGTACTATGGGAAGCTTATGGAAGAAGACAGGAAGAGATGAACAGGCTTTCTTAGAGCAGAAGTTCAAGTTTGCTGTGTAACAAAGGTCAAAGAAAGTGATTCTGAAATAAGAGAATGTTTTTGAAGATAAGCTATTGGGGCAGAAGAACCCAAGCCTACAAACAAAAAACGTTTCAGAGTAGCTAGAAACTAGAGAAGGTGCTGTGTATGAGCTTATGAACATTTTACCTGCTGCCAAACTCTCTTAATGCTTAAAATTTTTGGTGTTCAGAAAGCTGTGGAGAACGAGCACAAGCGGCATGTCCCACAGAGGCATGTTCTGGATGCAGGGGTTTGTACCTTCAGCAAGATGGTGAACATGTTGGCAGAAAATGGGTTTGCAGGGGTTTGTACCTTCAGCAAGATGGTGAACATGCTGGCAGAAAATGGGTTTGCAGGGGTTTGTACCTTCAGCAAGATGGTGAACATGTTGGCAGAAAATGAAAGAGCAGGTTTTAATCACGATGCTCAGGGACTGCCTCTGCCAGCTGTTTCCAGGCACGGCTCCGTGCCTGCAGTCCAAACGCCAGGATCCACGGCTAATGCCTCCCAAGGGCGGCAGTCTCGGGGCAGCCTGGCAGATGTCCATCAGAGCTACTCAACCACACCGGTGGCACCGTGACAGCTCGGGGAACGGGGCAGGCGTGGGGAATGGAGCAGGCTCAATTCCCACGTCTGTCCCAGGTGGATGTTAGGGGTCGCTGATGTGGGCGCTAACTGCCCCGGAAAGGGGAGGTGCCATTCCCTACTCCTGGCCACAGGCTCTCAGCCTCCTCTGGCATTGCTCCTTCATCCACCCAGCCATGCAGTGCGGTGATGGAGGGAGTTCTGCCTTCTGAAGATGAATCATTCATTGTGGTGAGGTTGGTTCTTTGGCAGATTAACTCCAGGAGCTGGGTTAACACAGATCCTGTGAGTGCCTGTTTTTCACACAGGAAACGACAGCCACAAGAGGAGAACCTGGATGATCTAATCAGTCGAGTCACCGAATCAAAAATTTTTGGAAGGGATCTCTGGAGATCGTTTGGGCAAACTGCCGACACAAAGCAAGACTATCACTGGCATTACAGCGGTGCTTGGAGGCACCAGCTGTTTCAGCTTCGGTTTCTGTGCTTGTGGAACAGGGGTGACACCACACTGGGGAAGATGATTACCTGTTTGGTGAAGCATCTGGAGATCAACAGGCAACAAGCACTGCCTTAGCTTGAAGGACGTACAAGACTATTCAAAGCTGCTGGCAGTCAAGGATAAGAATTCTGTTTTTCCTGGCCTTTGTATGAGGCTTGTGGATTCGTGTTTTAGGCACAAGATTGCTGAATTTGTTCAAATATAATATTTCTAAGCACAGCTTGTAGGAAAAATATATAACCATATTATTACATAGGCCATTGAAGAGGGGATGATACAGCCCTAAATATTAATCTGTTTCCCAGTAGATTTAAAACCAGTGGCTGCCTGGAAGCTGTTCCTGATGTGATACTGGTTGTCATATTTGTTTACCTAAACTGAATGATGTCAGAATAAAGAGGCTTTCTTTGCTCCTTTATAGTAGCTTCCATGTTTCAGACTGGATCAGGTATAAACATTTCCTTCAAAGAAAATATTTACTTTTCATCAGAAGTTTACATAACATGTTCTACAAAGGAACAAATACTGTATTTCAGCATAGTTTGAAATATGGGAGATGGAAAATAAGTTAATGAACAACATTTAAGTCAATATCAAACCACTTTCTTTCTCTAGTAAATACCCAAATCATCACACTATGATGCAATAAGAAGAAGTTCACGGTCAGTCTCTTTTAACTCACTCTTTATTATATTTTTGGGACCTCATGCAAAAATTCTACACTGGCCTTGAAAGCGTTAACTTCAGGCAGGGATAAATAATGCATATATGCACTTTAAGGTGAGCCTGATCTTACTGGAGAACTCCGAGGGAGAATTATATAAAAATATTATAAATAAATGAGAATGAGTGGAGAAAGCCTTAGGACCCTCCCTAGCAGAAGGAAGCACCTGGTGATATGTACTGTGGGATTCTTTCTCAAAAAATTACTGCCTGGCTGGCAAGAGAGAGGGGAGAAGGAGTAATACCAAAAGCTTGTGACCTCAGCCTGTGGCAGCGGTCTTGCCTGCAAGTCATGTGAAGAAACAGAGCTTGGTTTCCTTTCTGGGAATGGGGATCTGCCCAGAACAAGCCCACAGTGTTTGGGCTCAGTACTGGAGACTGCTGGCCTGTGTGAGGATGCTTCAGCAGCTGAGCAGACCCAAGGCTGGGTATGAGTTAAATAGAGTGAGACTTGGAAAGAGCTACCTCTTTGCAGACATGCATGAGGAGTTTGTGCTTCATCCAAGAGACAGTCCCAGTCCATTTAAGCCTGATGACAATGGTACATAAACCTTTTGCATCTTTTCATTTTATGATGATCTGTAGCCTTGTTCCAAACATAACAGGAATTAGCAACAAACTGCTTACCACTTCCCTAAAAACCCATTGGCAGAGATGGAAAAGAGAAAATGTCACAGCAGAATCTGTATTTGCACAGCAAAATATGTACACTTTTATGGAGGGAAGTGGGCATGAGGACAAGGCACTTTTTGTACTAGAACCCTTTCAGACTGGGAACGAGAAATGAGCAAGCAGAACCTCAGGCTTGTGATTGGAGAACAGCAAATAAAAAATGCCCTGTATTTCCAAGCAGTAACAACAGGGTTGCTCGACTTGTAACAGTAGCATGTAAGACTTATGAATAGACTTTGGAGGGAAGAATAATAGGAGAGGAAGGATAGAAGGGACAGAGAGAGGAAAGTGGAATAAAATGTAGCAAGCTTTTACTAATGTTGGGTCATGTCACACTACTATTTTTAAGATAATCAATTTTCATAGTCAGGAAAAATGTGGTGGATCTCCTAGGCTTTACTAGCTGATAGCAGCTATATGGGGAATTACCAAAGATGTTACTTACATGTTACAATTCTGCTGGCTAAAGAGGAGACACAAAAATATGTACTATAAATAGGAAACACTTGAGCTTGGAGGAAAACTGATAGTGATGTTTCCCAGATATCTTAGGTTAGTCTTAAAACATATCCTGCTTTACTATATTGGTTCGTGTCCTCAGCACACAGGCAGGGACACTGTTATGAATTTGGAGGACACCATTAGCAAAGGAGGATATGGTACACAGGTGACCTCGAGAAGTGTAGTAATAGAAATGGAATGAAACGTTACAAAGGAAAGAAGAGAAAAAGCAGAGCCACATAGCTGGGAACATTGTGCTGTAAACTCTTCAATAGTATAAAAGAGAGGACAGGGAAGTGTGGGCATTTAGCCGGATTTCAGGATGATTGGACTGTTAGCATGTAGCATCTGAAAAGAATTTCAGTGTCTGATGGTGAGGAGCAGCAGGACAGGGAGGTGTGAATGCCTTTGCCCAGGGAACTGGTAGAACATCTGCAGTGCCATACCCCTGTCTGGCACCCTGCTCAGGAACGATCTTCTGTGGAGATGGGTGTAGGAAAAGGTTTCTAAGGTGAGCAGAGTCCCTTACACAGCAGCAGACTAGGGAAGAGTAGCTCTTTTATTCTTGGAAATTCAAGACTAAGGGGAGGTAAGGGCAAATAAGGCCTTTTTTGTTTTTAACGGTCAGTCTGACAGTCATTATCAGTCAGTAAATACTGGACAGATTAAACAGTCTGTCTGTCTGAAACAGAGAGGTTCACCCAAGCTTCCACTTGCCATTGTGCTCCCCCTTACTGCACTGTGCAGTGATCTGGAAGCCCCAGGCACATGCCAGTGCCTGCAGACCCAGCAATGGCCCTCCTCAGAGTAGAGACAGCCTAATCAGGTCCATCTCAAACATAAAGGAGAAATTGCAGAGGTGAGGAATGGTAATGTGGAAATAATTCCATCTCCTCTGTGTGGGAGGTCAGTGTGCACTGACTGCAGAACTATTAGACATTTGTCTATGTAGTCTTTAAAAAGGAGAGTTGGAGGATGCTGATAAAATATCTAAATCTTGAAATTTAGTGCACAGGCTTTTTTGAGATCTGCCATCACAGGTGGATAAAGCAAATGGATGTAAACTCATGTGAATGTGGATGCAGCCTCTCTAGCAAGGCAGTGTTACTTAGGAGTGCCAGTGAGGACACATACTTAAGTCAAATGGCTTGGGGTTGGAGGGGGAAGCTGGGTTGCAGTCCCTACTATGCAGACCCGAACCTGGAGTGACTCTGCCTGGGTCACTGCTGAGGTTTTACCAGCTGGCTGCCAGTCCAGTTTGGTTCTCTTGACCAACTGTCTTTTCACCTTTGCTCACAAACAGCAGCAGATAAAAGTTGGCCTTGTCTGTGCTCTTCTGGGTGACTTAATCCCCAGCACAGGCTTACTTATCAGACCTCTGTACACAAGGCAGAGTTAATTGGCTCTGATCCACCCGAGCAGAGGTCCCTGGAGCTATGCTGATTTTTGCCAGAATATGTTCTGACGTAGCCATTTGATTTCCTTATGTAAAAGAGCCAGTTGGATTTTTCAGTGAGCTTAAATTAGTGATAAAAGATAAATCTTACGCATTTCATGAATTGGAAATATATTTATTGTGTGAGTCCCTGCTGGGGAGGTGAGAAAATTGTTCCCAAGCCATGGGGATGTATTTATTCCACCTCCCCTGCTCTCTAACAGCAGACTGTGTTTTGGCTGCAGCAATGTGTATCCACCTGTGAGTTCCTGAGTGCTGATGTCACAACCCCTGCCTAAGTGGCCTCTGTTTTTATTCATCTTGCCTTACAAGACAAATAAAAGCTCTCGGAGGACGAAGGCGCGGGAGCTGGAGGCGGAGGCGGCTCGGTGCAGCGCGCGCGGCCAGCAGCAGGGGGCGCCGCTGCGCCGCCGTGGCCGATGCCGGCCCGGGCGCGGCCGCCCCGCGGCGCGCCGAGCTTTAAACCGGCCCGAGGGGAGAGTGGTCGTTACTAGACTTTGTGAATGTTAAATCTATTTTCAGGAGCTCATAAAAAATTCTCTCTGGCCTATACTAGGGAAGGACTCTGAAAATTATTGCAAAGATATGAAAGGCCAAGGTGCAAAACTTGAGATCAGCAGCATAGATTTTTTTACTCCTTATTTTAACCTTTTTTTTTTTTACCCTACTGATGTCTCTGTTCCTTATCTTAATTATCTGTGAAGGAAATCCTATTCTTTCCTCCCTTTCTATATAAGGTCCTGCAAATGTCATTAAGTCACATTGTTTCATTGCACTGGGGAGCCCAGGGAGCGTTTCTATCATCCTTATGCATGTGATTAACACAGATTTTTGTAATGGGAAGCAGTTCACCTGGACCGGTTTCCATGGTGCTGCTAAGCTGGAAGCATGGGATCTGGCACTCATTTGCTAAAAGCTGATGAGAAGTTGAAAGAAAAATTTCCCTTTGACCTTTCTTGGCAGAGGTCACTAGTGCTAATCAATATCCTTATTGGATTTCAAACATTCAGGGACTTTTCTTAGACATACCCCCTGAAATTGCCATGAGGACTGATTACAGGGAGACAATCAGATTTGCAGTATGGCAATTCCTTTCAGCAACCACGGAAAGGTCAATCAAATACTTGTGAACCATTATGAACCACTGGACTCCTCTTCTTCTTTAGTGATAAGGTGAGCTATGTTTTGGTTTGAAGGCAGTATTGCTGCCAGCTTATACAGTTCATGTACAGCATAAATAGAGAGAGATGGAGACCTTAAAGAGCAGTTAATTTTGACCAGGGATGATTTGACTAAAACTGTCCCTGCCTTTCAGGAATGGCTTTATGTCAGATTCATGCTTTCATCCTGTTTTATAAGTTTTAGAGTAACCTTCCCTATTCATTGAAATGTCTGGGAAATTAAAAATCCACTTATCTCTACTGTGGCAGTGATAGCAACAGAAAGCACATTTTGTTTACCTGTTTGCCACCATTTACAGCTGTCTAATACAGCTTGGCATGGTGAATAGGTGCACAACTTATATGCACAATAACTGGCAAAGATGTAGTAAAAGTCCACTTGCCAATGCCTGGTAACTGACATTTTGATCATATTTTTGTATTGCCCCTGTTAAGCATTAGTTCCAAATCAATACTTACATCCAGGTATCACTTACAAAAAATATTAGCAATTCAAATCAAAGCTAACAATCAATCCAGATCCCAGCAAATCACTGAAATCTTCCTGTAGGTTGTAGGTATAGTCTGAGCAACAGCACTGATATCAGTGCAAGGATCCTTATCCAGTTTAGTGGATGAACAGAGTCAGGGTCTTTCTTCTCTCACGCACAGCCTCACCTTTACACTCACAGCACGTCTGTGCATACACAGAGCTACAGAAGACAGATCCCTGAAACCTGTTCAAAAACATTTTTGAGGTTAGGACTCATCTTCAAGGAGTTTTGCTTCATCTTAGAACAGTCAAAATTAATAAACTTTTTGTGTAAAACATACACCAGGTTTCACTTTAGAAGTATTGGTCAAATACAAATGCACTTCATTAGGAATTTAGGGGATTTTTTTTTCCCAGATAGATGTGAAATAAATAATGTGAATATTCTCACTTCTAGACAGGCAAAGTATATTTAAGAAATGGTTAAAAATACCCGTGAGAGAGCTAGCAATCAACACTCTTTTTACTAGTTTTGTTTTGTATTCTTTTCTGACTAGTATGTTCATGACCAGCTGTTTTTAGAGCTAGTAAAAATTCTCAAGCTCACATTAGGATGGTTTTCAGTTACATGATCTGTAGCTACAGTTGTTAGAATACTTGGCATGGCCTTAAAAATGAGAAAATTGTTTTTGTTGAGTAAAGCACCAAAGCTCTGAAATAATATTTCACTGGACTTACAGAAAATGTGTTTGAACTTTGCTTTTAATGCCCAAGTGACAGGCAATTTGGTAGGCAGGGAGTTTCCAAATGTGACTTAAAACGATGTCCATTTAATCTGTGTGAACATTAGAAATTTTTCTGCATTTATGAGGGAAGAACTTGTACCAAATCAACCTTGACCAATATTTCTTTGTCCACACTATTGTGCTATCTCGTCTCACCCAGGGCTGCCTCAGCAGCAATGGTGAAGTGCTGCAGCAAGGGCATCTCTTGTCTTTGCTGCTCACCTCAAATGGGGAAACTGCCCAAGTGGAGTTAAATCCTAGCAAGTTTTCCTCTTAACTGTGCACAGCCTAATAATGTTTCTTGTCTTCTGGGCAGAAAATACTTATCTTGTCTCCCATCAGTCTCTGCCTGGCAGCTTGTACAAACCTCTATTACAGAAGCAAGCACAGTAAGAAGCATATTTGGACTACACTGATAGAGAAACTGGGGCTTATAATGGTGCAGTGGTTTGTTGCTCTCTCAGATTACTTCAGACTCCACAGGGAAAATAAATTCTGAGAGTAAAAGGAATGTGTGAAATTCAGAAGGGTTACAGGAAAAACTAGCCTGCCATTCTCAGAGCAGCAAAACTAATGAAATAAGGCCAGATGATTGGATTTACCACTAAGATTTATTAGGCAGGATCATTTCAAGATTCATGAAACGAGGTGAAGGGCACAAATGCCAGTATTGCCTGTAGCTCTACCCCGAGGTGTCCATGGGGAAAGAAGGTCTTGTGAGAGCACCGAAATGGGGCAGCCTGCTTCCTCCCCTTCATACCAGTGTTTGTGCCAAAGAGGGAAAATGCTACATCCTGCTTCCAGCTCCTGTGACATGGCAGGGAACAGGGAACAGCTACTGGCCTGACATTGGCCAGGTCAGGAAAGAAACTCTGACCCTGTCCCTGGTCCCTAGTTCCAGCAGTGTGGTGAGGGAGCAGCCCTGCAGAGACAGTTTTCATGGCAGACAAGAAGAGCTTTGTGGCCCTTCTCAAATGTCCTGTAATTAATTCCCAGCCCTAGTATCTACTCCTTGAAAATCATTCCTGGCTATATGCTATAGTCACTGTCTCTATATAAAAATTCAGAAAACAAAGTTACAGAGCTAAAACAGAACAGGATAAGTAGTCTCAAAGAATCTGAATTTTATTCAGATGAGCTTTATTCTTAGGGAAGAAGTGGCCATTGCTTTGGATATGAGTGGACGGTGGATGCAAAATCCACAGGGAAATCAAACATTCAACTTGACATCGAAGACACCACTCTGTGCCTCCTCTCAACAAATATGACAACTAAAAGGATCAAGAAAGTTAAATATCAGTGAGGCTGGTTGAGATTTTGTTGTAGCTGTGTAATGAGAAATATGGCATATTCCTGCTTTTTTTGAACTGAGAGTCAGATGGAGTGTAACTAACATTTGTCATGGTACCACTAGTCAAGTTAAATACACTGGAGTGGAACTAGAGGGGAATTGGGAGGAATTATCTGGTCTCACAGCCATGACTTATGGACTGGAAGCAGGACAATCTGGAGATGTGACAGTTCCCTGACCATTACTTTTGTCCTGCCACAGACAGTTGTAACAATTACACTTACATTTAATTACTGCATTTAGACTGTGGTAGAGTAAAGCACTCCACAGGATAGGAGGTGTTAAGAAGCAGAATGCATTTTAAATTTAGAAAATCCCCTTGAGAAATATCCTTATTTCACACTTGTTATTAGCAAAGCCAGCTTTGCAGTAAAAATCTTTGCTTCCATGACTGGAACCAGTGTCTTCAGCAAGAAGCAGGTGTACAGAAATCTCTCATATGGGGACATCGATGTTCCATCTGCTCTGAAAATCTAGGAGCTGCTGAGTCATCTCCCATCTCATGTGTATTTGACATAATTTTTAAAGGTTATCAATACTGGGGCACTGAGTGCTTAACAGAGAGGGGGTTTTATCTTATTTCATTTTCTATGAGCCAGAAAGTAACTACTTGCCTGATCCTGCCACTGTTAAATTCAAGCCCTTGTTTGTTCCAATGGCAGAGCATTTAATGTTGCAAACTTAAATAATTGAAATAAGTGACCCATAGTGATAGAAGGCACATATCCAACAGGCAGCAGGTCATTTCTTCTTAAGCTGTTTACAGGTGTGAATTAAGATGCCTATGAAAAATGCTTTACCATTTCTTCCAGATTCACCCACGTAGCAAAATACACGCAGAGCAAGCAGAATTTATAGGGGAAGGACTGGAGCAAAAAATTACAAACAACATTCTGTAGCCCCAGTCTTGGCTGAGACTGTCAGCACCCAGCAGTTTCTGTGGTGCTGCTTATGGGCTGGGATTTTTGGTACCCTGTGTTCACTGCACACCTTGTGTGTTGGTTTCCTTTGAAAATTTAGGTACTTGTTTTCCTGCCTAATTGGAAACAGAGCTCATTTGAAAATGTATTCGCTTTCCCTCCAGGGATGGTGCTACACCAAAATACAGTGTATGCTTTGGCTTAATTTAATAAGTCATAATCTCTTCTCATATTTTATTACGTCTTAGTGCGAGGTGATTTTTTCCAGAGATGACTCAAAATAATACAAAAGAAAAGGCTTGTCCCGTGAACAAAACATGAATTATAGCTGATAAAATCAAGATAGTTTGAAGGCTTGCCAGCACAAAGAATAAACTCCCTCAGATTCCTAACTTACAGAGTAATGTTAGCAACACCAAATTTCCCGAGTAATTTTGAAGTCTAAAGGAACGTTAAGGACAGTCTAAGGAGATCAATAGAAAGAAAAAAAAAATCTGTTAATGCATAAAATTGCTGCAAAATGAGGAAAAGAACAAGGTAATTTCTGCTGTTCTGATGAAGACGCACAGCTTGCAAGTGCTCTTGGACACACTTAACCCGTGCTTTTTGGATATGGATGTTGTTATGCTCATTGGGAACTGCCATCTCAAGAAAGTATGTAATGCTGCCTGTGGAAATGTCAGCATAAGCAGAATGAGGTGTTCCCTTGGTTTTCTGAGCTGCCTGCACAGGGATATTGTGCTGAGGCGCTGTACCCTGCGCTATCTCACAGCTCCTTGCCAGGTGCTGCTCAGGATGAGAGCTTTGGCTCTAAAGCCATTTATGGGTGGAACACAGCACTGCTGGCTCGGGCTGAGAGCCTTGACAGAGGGTGTAAACTCAGCAAGCAGCACAGCTGAGCACTCAGAGATTTACACCCTGAGTCCCATAGGATTTGGGAGTCTGGAGGAGCTGTTTAGTTCAATCTTGAGGAGCATCTTTCAGTCAGACCTTTTTACCAAAGGAAGTGGAACGTCAAAGAAAGTATACATTGAAATTTTTAATATACTGAACTCACTTGGAAGAAAACAAATTAATTCATAAAAATTCATTCTACAAAATGTGTAGAAGAGCCTCTCTTTGTCCTCATTATTCTCTCTGTTGCAGAATGCAAGAAATGTACTGATTTCAGTGGAGACTATATCTCATGAGCTGAAATCAGCCCTGGTTCATAAAGAATAAAAGAATGTAGGTAAGCACTTTTACATTAAGGCTTTGGATGTAGGTAGAGTTGTGACTAAAGTGAAACTCATTTTTGTTAAACACTTTCAGGCGTGAAAGAGGCATAATATGTGTGAAGCTCTCTGTCTCTTCAGGATGTCTCATACAGGAACTTTTCTCTCAGTGCACATGATGTACAGGCTTGGTATTTTTAGAATGACAAAAGACTGTTCTTTCTTCATCAGATCATTCACTTTTCTAGATGCCTTAGCCCAGAGTTTTCAGAAGGTTTCCACTGGCTCCAGACCTCTCACAGTTTGAGAGATTTATAATCACTGTGCTGCTCTGCCTCGTGCTTTAGAGAGATGTTCTTGAACATTCCCCCAGTCTGATCTCTGCTGGTGTTTTTGGGCCTCTCCAAAATTATAATTCTCAGAAATTAGATCCCTTAAGCCACTGGCAATATATTTAAATTTCTGAAGATCATATTCTAGACTTCTTTTGTAGCCTTGGGCAAGTTGCTTAACCTCTGCGTAAGCTTCAGTCTCCTCACCTGAAAAGGAGGGAGAATGTGTAATCGTGCTGTGCCACTTAATTTAGGAATGTGAGCAGGAGGAGCTCTGAACTCCTGGGGGTAGAATGCAATAACATTACCAAATATTATTAGTGCTAGTATTAGTATTAAATAATGATACATATTTATTTTAAATATACCTTTGTTCTACTTCATGCAGAACCATCTAAAAGACCATTCACATTACAGAAAGACATGCCCAGTGTGGCATGGCTGAAGTCTGACCTTCATGAAAATTTTGCCAGTGGCTTGTGTGGAGCCAGAATTTTATTTCATGGTCGATCTCAAACCTGTATAAATCAGTGCAAAGACAAGACTTCTATATTGTGAAAGTGTGAGTGGTTCTTCATTATTATAAATACTACAGAAACATTTTTTAGGCATAAAATACATTTAAAGGAAAAAAATCATAACTATGCATTTTAAATCAGTTAAGTATTGCTGGTATTAAATATACTTTAGTCTTATGAATAATTTGGAAAGACTGTTTCAGAGAAAGATTAATCAAGTTTCAGAAGTATCCCAGACTCAATGATACTCATTGCAACTACTGTCTGAAAATCAGTATGTGCTTTCTGAAATCTTCAGAGGACTGGTCCCTACCCCAAAGAATTCAAAATATAAGATGAGAAAGAGAAATCCCTGAAACAAAATAATAACCTCTCAGTGTTTTTCAGATGCTGGAATTGAAATTGGTCAAAGTTGATGGCAGTCTACTAATGTCTCTCTTATTCTTTAAGATTTTGTTAAAAATGAAGACTGCAACACAAAACAGATTGAGAGGGTACAAAATCTGAGATGAGGAATCAGTTCCCCATTGACACATTTTTTTGCTTGAGGAGTACATAGCCTCAATTTGAGTCAGACTTTTCAATTCTCCTTGTATAAGTGTAAGAGTGGTTATTTTAAATGCATGCATCATACTGGAAGGATGGTGGAATTGATGCTTTCTAGTTCAAGGTCTACTGCTGAACACATTTTCTGCTTTATTAGCTGTTTGCAGGCTGTGATCTCTCAGTGCTCAGTGAGAGTACTCTTGGGTGCCAAGATTTGCAAGGTTCAGGCCAGAACAGAATGTAAGATTAGGCTCTGAACTGGTACAAGTGGACTGACTGCAGGGGTGTAGATGGTAGCAAAACTGCACTTGTTGCTGCCCACTTATCACCTCCTGATGTCACTTTGGGTTTTCTCTTTCAGTCTGTTGCTGCAGCATGTTGGTCTAATAAATCCCTTGTTTTACACCATATGCACCATGTGGATTTCTGCTGCTCTTAGCTCACTAACAGTTAATATCTGTGAGCCACACTCTCCAACAAAGAGAGCCACTCTGTCAGGGAGAAACTCTTTATCAGCCTGGCAACTTGTGAACTCCTTAGCATTTGATCTGATGCAGACAGGGCTCCTGATGAAATCAATAGCTGCATTGATTGAGTAACAACCTGAGGGACTGGGCCCTGGAGTGGGCTGGCACAGCCAAGTGATGAATTCAGTGATTGAAATGTTTTCAGTAGAGCTAGGAGCTGTCCCCTAAGACAGGAGATTTTCTGCAGACTAGAGATTTTGGATGTCATTATATAAACTCTGATATATGGACAACTCATCCCTAAATCAATCTTTTCATGGTATAAACATGACTCTCAAAGTTCTCAGTGTTACTGAACTCCCAAGAAGGGCCTGAAGGTGTTGCTTTTTGTGCTTCCCCAGCTGTGCTCTCTATGAGGCAGAACAGGGGCTCTCTTCAGGGCAGAAAGTGCAGCTTCGTGGAGTGACTGGAACTGCAGCACCTCAGAGCTACCCTGGGCTGTGCTGCCAGAGCCATTCCAACCTTTGGCTCTCCTAGACATGAGGAAAGGCAGCTCTAATTGCTGCAGCTCTCCAAATTTCAATGCCTCTGTGACACTTTCACCTTCCAGTCTTTCAGAAGTAATCCTGAAAATGGGCACTGTCAACGGAGAAAAAACCATATGTTCATCTCCACAGCCACCTAAGGGGCAAACCAGACTTGGAGCACTTCAGTAGCTGGGCTTCATGAGCTCTCTGCTTTGTGCCAGTGTGACCAACCTCTGGAGACCTCACAGATTCATTCCTCACCTTGGTCAACCAGTTTACCCAGCAGCATGAGTGGGGTCAGTTGCACTCACTTAACTCCTGACCTTGGATAAAGCTTCACTGATCCCCCCAGCAGGACAACATCCTTTTGCAATACTGATAAATGACCTGGTTCTGTGCACCTTTGCACAGCTTGTCATTGAGTTATTCTTAACTAACACCAACATTAGGAAAACACAGCAAAGATTTCTGAAATGTTTACAAGGAATATTATTTTGGTTGGTTATTTTGCTGTTTGGTTTTTTTAATTGATACTAACTGATCAATACTTTTTCATGGCACAGGGAGGCTCAAAGCCAGAAATAGGTCTGCATCTACTTATCAGTGCTCTTTTGTAGTGGAAGACACCATAATTTGCTGCAAAATACGTGATATCTATAGGATAACTAAAGCTTTGTCTGTGTGGTAAAAATACAGTGGATTAAACTGATGCATAAATTTAAGACTGGGTGAAAATTCTTCTTATGGGGTATGAAAGGTTTGTCAGAGTTTAGCTTAAAATGAAGCTTAGAGAGATGGCATATCTGATGATTTCTCTACCATGAAGAACACAAACACAAAAAAACCCATCCCTAAAATGCCGAAACCAAAGCCAAACAAAAACTAAACTTTGATTAATTGCTTCTTCTCTGTTTAGTGTGCCAAAATTATGACCTGGTGTGTGGGCCACAAGAGGTGCTCTTATGTAGGTGCTCAAAAAAGCTTCCTTTTCCTCTGTGGGACCTTTTTTACCAGGTGCTTCAGGTGATACTGTGATAAGCCAGGATCAGATATCCATCTCTGAATCCAATTCTGCTAAAAAAAGGGGTTATTATCTCCCAGTCTTTCCTCCTCTCCCAGCTGTTTGTTGGTGTCTTCCTGCCAGATGTTATCACATCCTCAGATTGTTTGCAGAAATGTTCAGAAGAGGGTCCTTAAGTTGCTTCTGACAAAATCCTCTCAGTTAGCAAAGAGCTATTACTTAAACCATTTTAAGTAAACCTGTCTTGTTTAGATTGATAGGATTGGGAATGCTTAAAAGATCATCCCTTAAGAGGCTGAGTCCTGCTCGCCTGCTGATCCGGTGGCAGGGCAGGGGCAGGTAGCTGGAGACAGCAACCACTCATGAATTTTTGGTCTGTGCCTCTGCCCAACATCCCCCAGCAGCCCCTCAGCTGGTGGTGGTGGTCTGGGACTGCTGGACTCTGTCCAGGCTGAGTGCTGACCCAGTACAGAGGCTTAAGCACATCAACCATTTATGCTTCAGTTTCTGCATCAAGGCATAATCACCCTCACAGCAGGAGCACTGTGAGAGTTAATTGTAGAGTGATTTGATCCCCTTGGTGCTGAGTTACAGGTGACTGCTGCTACTTCTACTTTGTCTTTCATGAGAATTAACTTTTTTCTCTCTTTCTGATGTCTTCAGTAAATTAAAAGCCAAATTTGTGTTCACAATTGGAAACTGCTCCGCTTTGAAGAACGTTGTTTACTCTGATGATTCACTGTCAGGAATGTTGCTATATTAAGTGGCCCAGCAAGGAATCCTCCCTCTTGGCCTTCATCAGAACAAGCACACAATTCCCAGGAACAATGCATCAAACTCTTCAGCTGTCCACGGGGAGAGCTACAATCTGCTCTCTGGGTGCCCCTCACATCCAGTATTGCTGGGTGAGGTTAGTGTGAGTACATTCTTGTGTGCATTCGATTAAAACTCGCATCAGCTTCTCAGGGAGACCAACACTGAGTGAAGTGCACAGCAGCACAGCCAGCATGTCAGTGAGAACAGCAGGAGGGAAGAGTCCCCTTCCAACATTAACACAAGTTAGGAACACCTTTTTTCCTCACAGAGACAGGCACATAAAGCCACATGCTGTAATGCCATATGAATCTAAGTCTATAGCTCTGCAGTATAAAATATTTCTCAGCAATGCCAGCTTGAGGAATTCCCATCTCTGGTTCATTCCAGCGACAGCATGGTCCTTCAGGTGATCATGTCTCCTGGAGGCACACCCCAGTGCAGAGGTGATAATAAAGTCAGGGGTCATTTCACTGCTGAAGAGAGCAGAACATCACTACACCTGAAAGTGCCTGCTAAGGTGGTGCATGGCTGGCTGGGTTGCTCCTCAATTTTGCTGTTGCTGCTCCTTAAACCACTCCAGCTTTGTAGAGCAGTATGGCATGTATGTGGATATATATATAACCCATAATATGGTCTGAGCATCTCTTCTATTGGAATAGCTGGGGTATGGAGTGTGGCTTATGTGGCTGGAAGAATCTGAAATTGAGCCCTTAAAATTAATATTAAAAACTATTCCTTGGTGATGGCAAAGGGTCAAGTGTGCAAAGTGAGTGATTTTGTAAAACTGTATTGCCCAGGAGTCAAAAAGCTATTTTCTAGCAAGTATCCTTCCAGAAAATTCTCACTCTTCAAATTACTATAAGATGCCTTCAGCTCTCCCAAGATGATATGATGGATGGTAAGAAAAGCAAATGAAACATACTGAGTTTAAGCTGGTTTACTGAGTTTAAGCTGGTTTACTGCTTACTGTATCCTCTACTGAGTTTACTGTATTTTTATTTTAAGCTGCAAAAGGGTTATTACCATCTTAAAGTGGGGAGCTCCAGTCACCAAATCCTTATAACGTCATGCAAAAGGAAATGGGACAGTGAACTGAGAGACACTGTCATACCTTACCTGCTGGAAGCTCACTAAAATCCTGCCTGTGAAGGCACAGAACCAAATCCCATCATCACCTGAGGCTGAGACAGTGTGACCATAGCAGCTTTGTGTGGAGCTTTGTCCACATCACCAGACACAGTTGAGGGCCAGCCCTTACTCCTCTGTATTCCAAGGACATCTCTCCCTCTTGTGTCTGCCTGAGCAGTCACAGGACGACAGCGCCTGTCATGACTGAAATCTTTAGGATGAAATATGGAAATAGTGCAGGGAAGCTGGGAGATTGGATTTACCAGAGAAGCTTGACACAATTAATTCCCCTAAGGGTGGGTTGGGATTGCAGGAGTATCTCCTGTCAGTCTCCTGCAAACAGGGACCATCCACCCTGGTCCTTGGGGGCCACGTCTCCTTTCCTCCCTCCCTCCCTCCCTTGTCTCCACCATGCCAGGGCTCCCCTGGAGCAGTGTTGCCAGGCATCTGCTGGCTGCTGCTACCTCTGATCACCTCTGCTTACCACACACTGAGCCCCAGGAGCAGCTCACACTCTCTCCAGTGACATTCATTAACTGCTCTTTCTTCCTCTCTCCGTGGCCACTGTTGCCTTTGGATGGGTTTGTGATGGCACCAGAGTTCCTCCTGCCCCAGCAGCTTGGAGCCAGAGGACAGGACCTGGGGCAGGGAGGGCAGTGTGAGAAACCTTTCCCCCTCCTTCTCTGCTTCCAGGGTGTAGTCCAGGCTGCTCATCTGTTTTTCTGGGACATTTCTGCTTGCTCCCTACAAAGGCTCATTTTCTCTGGCTGATTTCAGAAGCAGTGGGAGATGCCGATGCGAAGCCAGTGTTGTAAAAGCACACTGAAACCTAGCTTAGACTTGGAGCCTGGCCTAGCCAGATCAGCAGTAAAATTTTCAAAAGGAAAGAGGAAAAAAGCTATTTCCCATCACAGGAGCAGTGGGGTGTTTTCCATGGGAACAATGATGTTCTGGTTAAGTTCTAAGAACTTTTCTAATTATTAGGCCAAACCAATGAGAAAGCTGATGTCAGCAGGAAGAGCTGATGGGAGGAATTATAATTGTGTCTGGGGCCATATGAAAGCATTATACCATGTCTTGCTCCAGACTTTGCATGAGTCATTTTCCTCCTGGTCAGGATTGAGTATTGAAGTGCAGACTGGCAGTTGTCTGGATCTTTCCTTGTGCCAAAACTGCTGTGAAGTTGGTTTTGTTTGTTGTTGTTGTTTTTTGTTTTTTTTTTCCCAGTGCCACTGTGAGAAGTACCATCAATAGAATTTCTTTTCTGTGGAGGCAGCATCAAGCAAGGCATCACACTGTGTGGGGCAGTAATTGCAACACTTGCTGCTGATTTATTGTCAGCAACTTCTCTTGTGGAGAGAGTGCTTCCTCAGTTCCATCCATAAAACTCCAGTGGTTTCAGGAGGAATTATGGCTGCTTGCCACTTCTGAGTATCTGCTTCTGAGCACTTAGGTCTTTAACTGTATGTAGATTTTTTGTAGAAGCTTCTTTGCAGCAGAGACCTACTTTTAGACACCACAGTGCAGGACTCCTCCCAAATTATACTGTTGTTCCCATCTGTAAAGGTGAGATACCAGTTTTGCCTCTCCCTTGATTAGAAGGCATTTTTAAAAGTAGATCCACCAAGGAATCTACCTCTCTCCTCCCCTTTCAGCACATCCCAGCTCCTCTTGGTGTCACGGGACAAGCACCTATAGTTTTCAGATAGAGCTGGATTGAACTTCAGGATACTCTAAGGAGACAGTCATCAATTTATTGATGTTGTCAACAGGTGAAGTGGGTTACAAGACAGTGTAAATCTAAATTTTGTAGGAAGCAACAAAGAAAGCAGTTGTGTCATAGAAAATGGGCAAAGCCTGAAAATGATCCCATAGTTGTGCCATGCACTTCCTGCTACAGTCTTCAAATCAGAGGGAAAGCCATCAGCCACCTCATGCTCTGTGCCTTTCATGTCCCTGTGATGAATTAAGCCACCAGAGCAGCTTCAGTGCCTTCAGTCACAGATCTGTGGGACCTGCTGAATCTTCGTGCAGTCTTTCCAGGGCATAATCTCTAAGGTTTTGTTGTATCTCAGGCCTACTTAATTGTTCATGCACTGAAAATATGCAAAGGCTTCTGTCACAGCAGCAGAAGCTCTGCAGAGCTGCCCTTCCTCAAACCTCTCCTAGGCAGCTCTGGGAGAGGCTTGACTTTTCAGCCACTGTGGGTGTGTGTGCTCTGAAGTGTCTGTGCTCAGCCCTGGTGTGAGGTCTGTGCTCACAGTGAAGCACAGATTTTTCCCGGACTCAGACACAGGGATACTCAGAACACATCAGCTTATGCATGCAAGGGTATGTTCTTGCATAGAATGCACCTGCTTTGCACAGAATTTTAAAGGACAATTGCTTTAGCAGCATGAAAATAGAGGAATCTCAAAAAAAAAGGGAAAAAAAAAGCGCCAGCGACCAAAGTTCTCTATTTTCCACCTCTGTTTCTTTAACAATTATTCAGATAACTGTAAGTTGATACGTTTTTCTTTGCAGTTCATCTTATGACTTTTGAAATCTAAAATCTGTTCACAGCTCTGCCTTTTGGCTGGTACCTCATTGAAACAAGGATGGGCCTGATGAAAAAAATTGCCATCTTCTGTCTCATCTTCTTCTCCAAATCTTGTGTATTTTGCTGGAAGTATCTTTCTATATCCCAAAGACTGATATATCTTGATTTATGTATTTGTTTTTGATTCATTTCTCTGCTGCAAAGAGCAGCCCTCTGCACAAGGGCTGGAAGAAGTGAGTTTTCCTGCTTGATCTTATCTTCTCCCTCCCATCAGTCTTCAATGTTTTGTGATGCAAATTTGTAAAACTGGAATTAAAATTCATCCTGCTGCAGTATGTGGTGGTTTCCCTCTCGACAGTTTTCCGAGTGAGAGCAGCAAGTGTGAAGGTGTTGAAAAGCAGCCTGCAGTGCTCCATGTCAGCTGTAGCTCTGGAGCAGGAAACGCTGCTGTACCAAGATCAAAAACTGCTATTAGCACGGTGTCCAGGGCAATGCTGCCTATTCTTCTTGTTCTCTTAAAGAACATGCTATTTTCTTGCTTCATTGCTCCATCTGTAGCACACTGGCAGTGGTGATTGTTATTATTGTTATTAAGGGAGAGCCTATCATGCTTTTCAGTGGAAAATTGGATTCTTGACAAGATCGTTTTGCTTGAAGTTTAGTCTTTGGTGGGAAATTTTCACTTTTTTTATTAAAAATCATTCAAAGAATATATTTTTTGCCTGGAACTTTTATAAAGTATTTCTTCAGTGCAATGCTGTTAATTTTTATGGGAGATGGGGACAGATGTGTTTATATTTTCTGTCTGTTTTTATGGCTCACTGTTATAGCACTGACTCTTGTGGCTCCTCAGAAACCTGTTTAAGCGCCAAAGAATGAACAGAGGGCCAGTATCTACTTCACAGTTTTATCAGGACAAATCCATGCTAGCACCAGTGAAAGAAAAGAAGTTTCCTTGTATATCTGTCAGTCTATCCACAGGCCTGCTTGACTAGCTGAGCACTGGGGGCAGAAGCTTCCTAGTGCAGACATGGCTTATATTGGCAGAATAATATTAATCTTTTGCCAATCTGCTTCAAACTCGTTTCCCATACTACATGAACTATGCCTGGAAGAAACTTGTTTCTGCTGACACTGCTTTTGTCAGAAGAAGAAAAATATCCAGCTTCTCATCAAGACAGTCGTTTGACTGGACCTATGATGTGCAGGCAAGGACTCAGAGGCTGTACCTGGTTCTGACTGTCACCTGGCTCGTCCTGCAAGGGGCTTTCTGCTCTTGTTGCCTCCTTGGAGTAAAAACAAATAACACCAGTCCCCACCTCCTTGACTTGGGTCAAAACTATAAAGGTGCAGGGAGATTTGGTAGTAAAGCAAATCCCCCTCCTAGGCAGTGACTTTCACATGAAGGGCTGGGCTCATGGCGTGACCTGCCAGCAGAACAACTTTCTGTCTGCCTGGTGATAAAGCCACAAAGCCCTGGAGGCACTCCTGGCACCTCCTGAAGTGCAATCTAAGGTGCATGTCAGCACTGATTAAATGGAAGCTTTATAGAAGGCAGTTTGGACCTTGATTATTTTAGAAGCACCAGCAGTCAGGGAACTGGATCACTTGAGCTGTCAGCTGGGTGATTTAGTGCAACTCCTAGAGGGAATAATGAAGGTTGTGATAAACTGCAGTGTAAGAAGCCGGTAAATAACTTTAATGGAAGAACTGTATTTGGAAACACTGAATAATGGCAACTAATGTCACAGATCTTATGGAAAGGTGCTTTCCAGAGTTATATTTAAGTGGCCATAGTGGGTCTCAACTGGTCTTTGGTAACTCAGTGGAAATCAATAGAATTACTTCAGGGTTGATTTAAGAAAATAAAGCATCATCAATAATGTTACATATTTATTGGTAATGTGAAACAATTAACTGCTTTGGAGAGGAGGAGTAAATGTGTTTATGTTAATGCTGATTTATTACTTTATTACTTCTATAACACAAAACAAGACTTCCAAACCACAGCATCCATTTTTTTTATCTTGACCTATTTATCAGTTGTTTTTATCATGAAGCCCACACAAATGAGGAGAGGCATTTATTATGTTCTTTTTATTTCACAATGCATAATTAAATCTGAAAAAAACTGTTTTCTAGCATAAATATGCATTTATTTTTAATGCTTTAAAGTGATTTAATTTTCTATAGGTTATTTTAAGGACTGGTCATATTTTGGTCTTCATTTTTATTGCTTTTAAATTCAGAAAACTCTCTAAATTAATGTCCGGTGGAAAATTAGATCTCATGTTCTGGTTGTAGACAGAATTCAATCAATAAATTCTAACTAAAAATTATACATGAGATTCTCTTTACGCTTTCATGAGGCAAATTTCTTTGCTACTCCAGCAAAATTTGCAGAGTAAATAACTGAAGTCACTCTGAAATGCCATTTGCTTTCAGAGTGCTATCCCATGGATGCTGGACACTGGATAGGTGCTTGTATTCACTGTAATTAGAATTTGGCTTGATTACACCTGAAGCATTCATACACATGGAGAAATCTTTCCAAAAAATCTGTCTGCACAGTCATAGAGATCTTTTCTGTGCACTTTGGGAGAGCAGGCAGCTGACATTTTACTGCCTTGGGGCCTGTCCTGACTGGGTGCACAGCTGTGGCATGGTGATGGATGATGGAGGACCAGGTGTGTGCTGAGCCATCAGACCCAAGTCAGCTCTGGCTGCAGAGGGTGGGCTCCTGGCTGTGCAGGCAGCAGGGGCTCCTGAGGACGAGTCAGTGGCTGTGATCCCTGCTTGGTCTCTGGCCACTCGTTTTGTCCATCAGTTCTATAAATCCTCTGCAGCTCTTGTTATTCGAGCCCTCATTCCTTACCAGCCTGAACTTACCACCAGTGGCAGATCCTTCTGCCTGCACCACACACTGGCATCCAGCCCCTGTGCAGCTCTCGGGGCTCTGGTGCTTCCCATGATGGCCCCAGAGATTTATGTGCAGCTGGAGCCTTGCATTTGCCATGAGCTCTTGTCTCCCTTTGCAGTTTCTGGGGCACTGGGGATGTGCCCCTGTGAAAGAGGTTGGAGGCACTGGGGACAAGAGCATCATGACACGAGTACAATTTGGAATAGGTCAGACAGAAGCCTTTTTAACTATGATCAGTGAGAGAACACTTGGACACCATCGCTCCCTCTGCTCCCCCTTCCTCCAAGTGGTTGCAGAGATCCAGCCTATATACTGGTTCAGGGTAAAACAAACCAGGTGAAGAAAACAATCCTTTAGGCTAACAAAGGCAGGGAGCCATCCCTGGGAGGGAGGGACTCCTTAAAAAGCTTTTTAACTGCCACAATTCAAAGAATGAACCAAAGTAGATGATGGGATCTTATGGAGAGCTGGCTCTTGGTGGAGCCCATAGGGGTGGCACACTCAGTATTATCTTGCCTCGGAAGTGGGGAGCTGGGAACAATCACAGGCTGTTAAGCCAAAGAGAGCATTTTTCCAGTTAGAATAAACTTAGCCAACCCTCTCAGATCTTAAAAATAATAATTTTACCACCGCAGAGGTAATGTGAGATGAGCATTGCCTTTTTTTTCAGGTTGCAATGAATCTGTAATAAATGTTGAAATGCCTTCACTGTTCTCCCTGCAAAGAAGAAGTTTTAAGACCAGAATTATTAGAAGTGTCAGAAAACATGAAGAGCAGCAGGGAGCTGCTATGGCTGTAAAGTGGCATAAGGAGAATCTGAGGGATGCCAGGAGGGTGGCAAAAGCAGCACAATGCTTCTCCTCTGGCTTTTGAATTTCTGGATGACAGCTGAACTTTGGGAGCATGATGGTCAGTTTTGTGACCCCTCACTGTAGCTCTGTGGGTCTGACTTTCAAGTCCTGGGCAGCTTCTGACTGATCAGAGTAATTTATGATAAACACCAGTCAGTAATGATAAAACTGTTGTTTTCTGCAAATAGACAGTCTCACTGGATAACAGCCTTGGTGAACTTTTGTTTAGGACTAATCAGGGATCCTTTTATGATTTTTGTTTTTCCTTTGACTATTTTACCCCTCTTAGAAATCCCAATTTTACAAAATTGAAATTATTCATAAACCTCTCTAGGATCCTCTCTAGCTCAGCCAAAGCATGGAACTGCTTTTTCAGAATGTGTATGACAGTATTTTTTGACCTTTTTTTACCTGAAACCTTAATATTTTAATTTTACTTGAAGTCACTTTCTACTTCAAAGTTTTAAGGTAATTGACATCAGAAGATTTAAATTTAAAAAAAATTAAAATAGAAACAAAATGTTTAAAAATCACAACAAAACACTCTGAGTGACCTAACCTGAACATTTTGTTCAGCTTTCAGTTTGCAAAATTTCTAGACTTTCCTGATTTGACTGCATACAGGAGCAAAGCATTAACAAACCAAGATTTTTTGACTGGTGCAGAGGTTCTTCCTGCCCTGCAACAACCACATAAACTTGTAACATAGCAAAGTCATCCCTGAACAATAGGACTTTTGGTGGCACCCACAGTGTATTCTGACATTTCCAACAATTTTGTGAAATAGAAAGTTTTTCCTCTATTCTCTTTATTCCTGCCTTTTGGAAGGAATACTACCGAAAGCTATTTATTTGGATGAAATTAGCAAAAAAAAGGCTTTTCATAGGTGCATGAATGGATTCAGGTAGCAGCATATGTATATGTATATGAGAATATGAGAGAATAAGAGCAGATCAGAAAATCAGCAATTGCAGTTCTATCATTCAGTCAGTCAGTTTAGTTGTTCCTTTCTAGAATCCAGCTGTTCCCAGTGTCCTGTGCCTTTCCATGATGCTGTGTTGAGCTAGCCCCATCCCTGACCAGCCAGGGTTTTGTGAGATCCCATCTCAGCACCCAGTGAGGGCACTGCTCCCCACGGGCAGAGGCAGCAGGTTTTCCTCCTGTGGGTACAGCCCTGCAAAGTGTGAGTGCAGTGCTCTAGTGCTGCTCAAAGCAGCACAGGTGGACTTGCCAGCCCCAGAAAACCTGTACACAGGTAAAGTAATGCAGCTATCCACTGCTCTGGGTTATGCTGTCATTCTGGATCAAGACAAATTAGTGTACTCGGAAGCAATCAGAAGTAATTACTCTTTAAGAAACAATAGGCATCACTCTGTGGCTTCTACCTGACAGCTAAAGGACTTGGCTTCCTGTGAAAAACCCATACAGCTTAATCTTCTTGTGTCAGATCATATTTCCTTGTCTTCTCTTGGTAAATGTTTACATTGCTGCAGTAAAAGGGGCACTGCATGATCTCAGCTAACAGGGGCTGTGTGCTTAGAGATAGTAATGGGAGCTGCATCTTTCTGTTATCACGAGATGAGTGCAGAGAAGGTCTGCAGGTACAAAATAGCACCTCTGCAGGGGCTTGAGTGATCCCATTCTCGGGAGTAAATCCTCATTCCATGAAGTCAGTTCCTACTGTTAGATAAACTGACTCTGTGGCACAACAATGATGGGGAATAAAATGATAGGAAGTGAGCACAGAGACCTGGCTGTTCTTTTGCTCTTCAGGGAAGACACTCAATGACATTCCAGCTGATCCATTTTAGGAGTGTAGATACACACACTGAACCCTGCTTTTGCCACCCCTACCACAGCATTCCGATCACCACTTGTCATTTTTAAGTGTTTCTTTAAAGACTGAGCCCTTCTCAAAGGTTCCAGTGGCATCTTTGAAATCTGATAGAAATCTAAAGTCAATGTGTGTGCCTGTCAATGACTTTGATTTACATTCTCCAGGAGGAATTGCAGGATCCATCTCAGTAATGATGAAGTGAAAGAATGGGAGACTGAGATCCCAGTGAGCTCCATACTTACAGGGGTAAGGAAGAATAACGTTTTCTTATGTAGTAACAAGAGCAATTCTAAATTTCAGATCCTGACAAAGGCTGTCATCATTCCTGCTGCCCTTAGATACTTATTTAAACTTTTTGCAACTTACCTTTGCAGTAGCTGGTGGGAAAAGAAAGCTAAATAACACTAAAGTGATTTTGTGGTTAACTCAGTTATGCAGTGCATAGGAAATCTGGATTCACCTCCCAGCCTTGTTTTAGACATGGTGTGTAATTGAATACACAGTGTCTGTTCACCTCAGTTCTCCTTCCATCAGTTAAAACTGAGAACATTTCCATACCATCAGAAGGTGATTTTGAAGATATATTCACTGATGAGATATTAAAATAGACATAGGCCAGTAAATACTATTCTTTAACTGGATTCTACTCTTTCTGTGAGAATTAACAGTGAGACAAGACTTTTAGGAACAGTTTCTTTAATAACAAAATTTAGTTGACCTTCATTAGTCTTTTACAAGATACTACAACTGTCAGCAGACTTTCTCATGCTTGATTTCTTCATTAAGAGGGTGGTGTAGCGTTGGAAGAGGTCACCAAAAGTGGTTGTGAAATTTCCATCTTTATATATTTTTAAGAGGCTGTGGGGCCAGGCCGTGGATGACCTGATCTGATGTTGGCAGCACTCCTGCTTTGAGTGGGAGGCTGGACTGCAGATCTCCAGAGGTCTCCTCCAACTAGCATTTCTGTGACTCTGTGAATCTAATTAGCTTCATCCTACATGGAAATATCAAAGTTATTTTAGGAAATATCTGTATCTTTGTGCAGTGGAAGCAAAGAAGATAAGTGTTTGTTATCCTTTATTACTAGGATTGAGTAAGTATTCTACCAAAGGCAAACTCTTGAATAGCTCTGCTTCCTGGCTCTCTCAAAGCAAAACTAATGACAGATATTAGATTAGATTAGATATGTTATCCATTTTTCAAATTAATTTTTCTATCATATCCATTGGTTATGCATCTTACATAATAATTTATTTGACAACACCATCCTGGTATCACTGCTGTATAATAATACTAAACCAAAAAATTGTCAAGCATTAACTCTACAAACATATTGCAAACTGCAGCTTAAGTATGTCAGTGTCTTATGAGGATACTTGAAGCTGAAATATCTTCCCTACCTGCAGAATTTTCAAACTAATACATATATGCTCTACAGAGTTAACAGCTGCTGCTATTCCACTAATGGGAAGTATCTTCTCTCTCTTATATTCAAAATAAATCATTATTCACATCTTTCTGTCTTATGTGCAAGGTCCAAATAGTCCCATCTCTGTAATAGAAACCAGTAGAACTTAATGAGTTCTTTCAACTCAGAGTGACTTCTGTGTACTCTCCTCTAGCTATTAATGCTAAAAGCTCTCACATAAAGAAGAACTGTAGTGTAGTAATAACATGAGGTTCTCATTTTATATTTTTGTGTTTACTACTTATTACTATTTCACGTACATGAACTGTTATAAAAAGAGTGTGCATGCATATTTACAAGGATGCACAATGCAATGAATTCTGCATCATTCTATTAATGGACTTTCGAATCTTGTTTTTTTGGTAGAGGAGAATTGTTGCATTTGAGTGTCATTTGGTCCTTATGCATATATGAAAAAAGTCTGAATGATACATGCCAGGAATTACGGAAATAAAAGATACAGAAAGTCAAGGCACTGAGTAGATGTTGGCCTTGATTTCTTCCTGTCATCTTACATCCATATTGAATACCTAAATTCTCCATTCCTGCAGTTTTTGTCCTGAGAAAAAGTGTAGCAAGTGTGCTAAAGAATAATTATTTTCCTTCAACATGCATTAATAATTTAAGTGTTCCTTTTAAGCACAAAGGTGTGGCTTGTTACTCCATGTGTGTGTGTGCCGGGAGAAAAGGGTAGGAAGAGAAGCAATGACAGCACTGTCTTGGCTGGGACTTGGGGAGCTCCAGAGCTGAGCTGTGCAAGCTGCCCCAGGGGCAGCCAGGGGCAGGGGCACACGTGGGCAGTGAGTGCCACTCGTCAGGAAGAGAGCACACTGTGGCTGGACTGTGGGGTCTCCATCTCCTACAGCCACCATCACTGTGGGACTGGGAAGGACATGTTTGTCTAAATGACAGAAGTACCAAATCAGAGTGGGCTCTTCTGGCTTGGATTTTTTTTTTTTTTAAGGTGAATTCAATAGACTGATCCTAGTTTCAAGAGGTAAACAGCAATGAAGGGTCCTGCGCCTGCCAGAGTTGCCTGGACTGGCTCTGGAATGGTATCTGAACACAAGTATTTATGTTACTCCCTCTCTTCCTTAGGGGTCTTTGCACTGTGCTTTTTGCCATTATGTCCAGAGTGTGGCTGCAGGGATGTAGCAAACAGCTGCCTTGTGTCACTCGCCATCTCCTTCTCTGCCCGGCTGGGAGCAGTGCAGGGTTTCAGCGGGGGATGTCTGTCTCAATCTGTGCTCTGCTCTGTGTTTAGGTTGGAAAAGATCAAAGCACGTGCTTGGAGTTAAAAATGGAGACTGTGTAATTAGGGACCTCCTCTCGTTCCGAGTCCCATGCACATGGGACGTACATAGGTGAGATACTCCTGCCCTCATCCCCGCCGCATCCTGGGGCAGCAGACAGCTCTGAACGGAGCTGTTCCTTGCCATGGCCATCAGAGGTCAGGGCTGCCTTTGAAGGGAAGTGCCTTAACCTTATCTGCGACTGATCTGTTGTCTGCAGCGAGGAGACGCCCCAGACCGGGTGACGATGGTGGCCCTGTCGAGTCAGAACAAGGCCCTGTCCAGCCTGGTGTCCTGCCTCAGACCGCAGTGCTGGAAGAGTAAGAAAAGAGCACAGCACGCTACTGGAGAGGACTCCATTTTCTGATGTCTTTCCAGCTTCTGGTGCTCAGTGTGGAGGCACTTCCTGAGCTCCAGGCTGTATCTGAATTGCAGTATCTAGTAGCTGTTAGATTCCCATGAATTTCTCTAATTTTTTGAATGCACTTATTCCTTTCGACTCTACACTAGTGAACATCCACATTCAACTACCAACTGTGTAAAAAAGGGTTTCCTTTTTATTGTAAGAAGAGCAATTACTTCATTTGCTTTCTCCATCCCACTCCATGCTAAATACCTCAATCACATCCAAGTTCAGCTAATGTTTGTCAAGCAAATGTGTCCTTGTGTATGAAGTCTTTTCTGCTACAGAAGCTATTTGGTACCTCTGATGTTCTTGTTGCTTCTCCTCTCTCTAATGTACCTTTTTGAGATTGTACAAATGGAATTGCAGGCAGTACTCAAGACATGGGCACACCGGGGAATGATAAAATTGCAGAATAATGTTTTCCATTTTGTTGCCTCTTCCTTTCCCATTTGTCCTTAGCAGTGTGTGAGTTATCAAGTAGCTCTGTTGTTAGAAGGGCCTACAGGGAGAGCCTTGCAGACTCTTTCAGGAGGAAGGATGTGGATAACAGGACATGATTTATCTGTTTAATTTATATTGGACTGTTTGATTTTGCAAAATTAACTTCCTCCCCAAAGAAAGATGTCAGATGAAATTTTCAGTTGAAAGGTGCAAGGGGAGAGAGAGATTAGTGTCCAGAGCAGTGCAAAGTTGTGTGCTTTGATCCTTCTGCACACTTACTGCTCTTCTCCACTGTGTGCCTTGCCTATAGGACACAGTTTGGGGGCAGGACTGGGGGACTTATCCAAAAACTGCCAACCAGATTGTTTCCTTTGGATCAGACCCTATCGAAGAAATTGTGTCCTTGGCTTTTCACATGCAAAAGAAGCACTTTATTAAAAGAAACAAGATACTTCCCAGAGTCTGACAGCTTGTATTTTAAGTATCACCCCTAACAAGGGACCTTAAAACTGACCCCAAGACTTAATTTAACCATTACAATTCCATTAGTCTAATTTGTCATGAAACGTCTTTAACTAATTACCTGCATTTGTAAGTTAGTCCACATGTCATGAGATAAGAAGTCAAGCATAGTCATAGGTCACTGCTCTGGGCTGCCATCACATAACACAGACCCCAGATGAAAGGGAATTCAGAGTTGATAGGAGGAATCCAAATGACAGCTACTCAGCCAGTACAAGGCAGACGTGGCTGTAATGTAAAAATTGGACCATTGTCTCAGAAGTGGTGTTTTGGAAAAGATGGGGCATGCCCTCATTAGCAGAATAAGGTCTAGGAAGACTGAGCATTCCTCGTAAGCATTTGTCTTGAAGGTGGTAATTTGATAAATACAGGTCCCCACTAAAATCATTTGCTAAATTTGGCAGACAACAGTATTAAATATTTATGACTAAATTTAGAGCTGTCCCTTTTCAAAGAGACCTGATTATATCCTGAATGGCACTTTAAAAAGCTCATTTGGGAACTTTTGTTGGTTTCCTCAAAAAACAAATGTTGAAACAGAGGAAAAGACCAATTAGGAATCTGATTAAAGGTTGCTCAAGCCTTTCACTGAATAGTTTGGATTTGGCTCCTTATTACTTGTTGGAAATCTGCCCATGAATTTATAGAGGGAGCTACAACATGCTGTGTGCCACAAACACCTCTCTCTCTTAGATTCAGACAACTGTAAACTTCCCCTCATTTCTCTTGTTCCAGTGCCTGTGACATTCCCCCTGAGACTAGATGAGGAGAAGGATATGGTACGTGATTAATGCAGGATGAAGCATTCAAAAAATTTTCTCATTCTTGTTCCTGCTTCCTTCCTCACTGAGCGGAGGTGCAGAGGGAGGTCGCCAAGAGTGATTCCCCCCATCAATACAGAGTGTCACCATCACACTTTTGGCTGCTGGTGCTGGGTGTGAGGGGTAATTAAATCCCTGCCTCCACCCCAGCTCCTGTCCCTTGGCTGTTCCTTACAGACAGCAAACCCCGTTGATTCTTCACTTCCATCACTCATTGGATCAATACAGAGGGCTGGCAATGACACAGTTATACTGGTCAGGCCAGCCCTACCTTTGTACTCCCTAAGTACAGGCTCTGTCCAAGCCATAAATCACAGCTACTCTAAATTATAGAGCCTGCCAACACATCAGAGGCCTGGAGTGGGAGCTCCCTGTGATCACAGCAGGGAGGGGAGGATAAGGAAGGCCCTGACCAAGCTGTCTATTCTGTACTCAGGAGCTTTATTCAACCAGCAAGGAAGAGGGCCTGGGAGCCTCTGCGCTCCTCTTGCCTGCCACGGTGGCCCAGCAGTGTCCTGGGGTTACCTGCTGTCCTCAGGAAAAATCGAAATCCTCCTTCTAAAGGCCATAAGGCAGTCACTGGGATCAGGAAGAAATTTCCTTTGCTGGCATATTACTGCAGACTTTATACCTGCACGTCTCCTTTTTTTG
The DNA here is from genome assembly GCA_003676055.1 of Chloebia gouldiae. NCBI lineage: Eukaryota > Metazoa > Chordata > Aves > Passeriformes > Passeridae > Chloebia > Chloebia gouldiae. The sequence goes on from QUSF01000026.1 coordinate 5,703,363, forward strand.
CATCCCTGTGGGGAGAGAGGACTGACTCATTGATTTGCATCTTCCTCTTACCAGCACTGGGAGTGCTCAGTCCTCTGTGAGGGGGAGGAAGGGCAGCACCCCGCAGTCCCCAGCTCCTGCACACAGCCACACCATGGTACTTCTTTCTTTCCTGTGTGGAAGTTCACCTGTTGTTTTCTACTAATACTCTTCCAAATCTTTTAAGATAAATGAATCTTCAGATCTCCAAATCTTTAGCCTGTCTGAAACCAACATAAAATATCTACCAGTCTGCAATGAAAAATCACAGACAATCCATCCTTTCGATCGCTTGCTTTTATCCTAAGCTGATAAGGGAGGCCCTCCTGTGCTTGTCAGCTTTGCATTCTTGGTGTGTGCAGCATAGCTGAGGATTGCAGATTAAAGGTGAAGAGTTGAACAGGGAAAAAATGCAGGAATGAAGCAGCTGTTTAATGAGATAGAGGGGCTTTCCTCTTGAAAACTGCTTATCCATATCCTTATCCATATCCTGTGTCTTGGTAATTACAGAGTATTTTCTTTATGGGGAATGCTAGCTCAGGAGTTAAAGCTCAGTCTTTAACTAAATTTGGGTCCTTGCAGTTCCAGGCTTGGAAACTCCTTTCCACCCAAGTCTCTGTCAATCTGTAACAGAACATCTAAAGTTACTAATCCAGATATTGTTGAATTGACTTTCAGTGGTTGGATGTGCTGTCCTGATAGCTAGAACCAAACATTTGAAAGACAAGCTCTGGCAGCTGTTTTAGACTGCTCATGTCACCATCTGTTTTTCTGCTAGAAATATTTTAATTTTCAAAAACTCCTCCCTGTGCCTTGCTCTGTTTTTCAGGTAGACCCTTCACCTCCTGGTGTCCCTAAGGATCTCAGGTGGGACAGCTTCATCACTGGTCCTGGTGCCTTCATCAGTGCTGTAATTTGCTGGGATTCATCTCCAGAAAGAGATCTAAGAATCCAACATCACAAAATCTGCATAAGCTTACAGGGGCCAGAGCAACTAATAAAGATCACTGGGAAATGACTAATGCAGATGTGCTGCCACTGTACCTACCACTGTCTTTTCTGGTCTCTGGAGAGGTACTGGGAGAGCACAACAGCCACTGGTGGAGAAAAACAAGAGAAGAGAAAGGATTCATCTGTCAGGAAGAGATGTAGTCATGACTCTGGCTTGGTGTGATAAACAGCATGTGCTGTTCAGAGATCTGGCTGTGCACAGGCCATATTCCCCTAATCTCTCTCCAGTTTAGAGATCCTTCTGCTGTGGTTGATGTGAACAAGTCTCATTCTTTGTATCACCTCCATTGTAAATGAGGTTAGGAAATGGGAACATTTCAGGGTTGGAAGGAGTGATCTGGGATTCTTCAGATACCAGAAGTTCCTGATCTTTTTTTTGTATAGATAATGTCAATGTTTATATATGTAAAAGTGATAACAGGGAGGTTGGAGAAATGGTGGGATTTTGAGTTGGGATTGGGGGGGTTGCTGTGAGGTGAGGGCTTCTGAAATGGCAGAGACTTGGGATCATAATGTGGAAAAGATGGATGCCTTGGCTTGAAATGTATTGCCACAGTCTGGAGCAGGAAATCATAGGGGGTTTGAGATGTGGAACAGAAGAGAGAGAAAATCTGCCTCACAAGGGACTGAAGGAATTTATTTGAGGGACTTGAAGGATTGAAGTAACTCATTTCACATGACTTTTCCTCCTCTATCCCATGCTCATGACTGCATGCAACAGTCATTTTTGCTGATGGAAATGTGGTCGCTGTATTTTCTGTCCCACTGTCATCTCCTTGTCTCTTTACTTGTCCATACAGTATCATATACCCTATGGCATCATATAACTAAAATAGATGATTATGCAGATGTAAGTGGATCCCTAAGGAAACTTAGAACATGGACATAACACCACAGGCAACTTTTAACTGATTATGCAGCTATAAAGAAGTTTCTTGTTTTTAAAATTAAAAACACCTTAAATTTTTTCCCCTTCTTTTTTAATGGTAACAACTTAACATTTTCCTCCCCAGATAAACTCTGAAATGGAAGAGAGAGTGCAGAATACCTTATGGAAGTGAGGGCTATAGGTTTATGGATTTAGACATCCCTGAAAAGCAAAAAAATATTTCCTCCCATTTGCAACACCCATCCCCCTGCAGGCAGGGTGCAGCCCCTGTATGCATTTGGTTTCCAGATCTGTGATTCCTACCCTCCTTTTTATAAGCTGTGAATTTTTTCCCTTTCAAAGCACAGATTTTAATCCCCCTCCCATGCCCCCAGGGAAGCTTTTGTCCTGTTAGTGCCTTAGGTTTTTAAAGAATGTGGAAAGTCCTTGGTTTATTCTGTTTCTGTACTGCTACCTCCAGTTCCTGATTCCTGTTCCTCTGTGGCCTCTGCTAACGCAGAGTCTGTCCCGAATGGGGGTTTTCTCTGCAGTTCCACTGAAATGTGGCCGTGTGCACAGGGACTGCAGCCTTCTAGGCAGCATTCTTTTCTTGTTATTTAGTAGAGAAGAGATATCACTTTTTCCCCCTCTCCATCATCAGCCTGATTTTATTACAATCACATAATGCCAACACTGTTCATGTTTCCTCATCCCAAGACTTGGTGGACCCATTCAAACACCATGTTAATCCCCCTCTATTCTCAATAGCACCTTTATGATGGTATTGCCTTTCCAAGCTACAGTTGATCTTGCAGCCCTTCACACCAGCTAATCCAACCTCTTTTGGCTTCTTTCTCAAAGGTGTAGAGTTCTAAGGGGAACATTCAGCAAGGATACTTTCACTCAGTACCAGTGGATCCAGAATTTCTTATTTTCTTACCTACAGGGCTGCTCACTGCTCTCCATCACTAGCAGCAATGAGGGATAGATACTGCTTACAGAATATAATCATTATAAAAGAAAATAAGACAAAAACGAGGACTCTAAAAGCTGTCTTCATATTCTATTTATAGGTACAAGTCAGGTGGAGCTGCCCTAACATTTGTGCTGCTAATTAAGGAATAGCCTGTTACATAATACACAGTACACACTCTTCTCTAGGAACAATCTTGCAGTGAAGCAGGAGAAACCACCTGGGTGGAGGGACCAAGGATTAGCTGGTGCCTGAAGCAGAGACTGTATAGAGAGCATATCCAACAGTATTCCTCAGAGCAGCTCTAACAACTCTGGCAGATCATAGCAGAACTCTTCTACTTTATTATGTGCTGAAAAGTAACTGGTTTTTACACATTAGACACTAATCAAGGTCACCCTTTCATTGCTGAATGCTCTGCATTCACTGCACTGTTGGCAGGAGGGCTTGCTCTGCTCCTGTGTTTTCAGAAAAAAAAAAACAAAATAAAAAAGGAGAAGAAATCCTTTGGCCAACCATCTGTTGGAACAGAGGCCATGGACACAATGCAGACATGAATGCCTGGATGCATTTTGCAGGTGTGCCCTGTGACCCATCTTTCCATGGAGAAATTCACTGGGAAAATAGATTGCACTAGACTGTTCCTGCAACTGCAGTTAATCGTGCCTTTTCTATATTACTGCTACAGGATTAACACAAACGTTGCTTCTATTTTCAGGCTTATCAAAGGCAGCAGCACATCTCTCTAATCTCCTATTTCCCTGCTCTCTTTAAAGTGTTTAAATGAATGGAGCACTGATGAGCAGGGATGCGGTGCCAGCAGGGATGGTGTCATTTAATGCCTCACTATTTATGCTATTTAATGCCTGTGTGGCTTTATGTGCCCTGGGTGACCTGCAAACCATCTGGCAGCCTCCACCCTTTCACAGGACAGACGGAGGTGTAGACAGCACCTTCACTTTTCTGTGGTTCAGAGAGTGACCAGCGGCAGTAAAACAGCACAGTTCTGATGAGCCTGCTCCTACACAGCCTGCCCCTGCTGTCACTGAAGGATGAAGCTCGGAGGCCGTGGATTGGTGACCCTTGAGACCAGGCAGGCTGGATCTCAGTGATCTGTGGGCACTTACCTACATTCCTCTTGGACTGGTTGGCACATACAGCCTGGATTTTTCTTACAGTTGTAAAAAGCATAATGATACCTGATCTGCCCCAGCACCTGCTTGTGCACTGTTAACTTGTCAAAAGGTTTCAGACAAGCTGGAATCGGCAGAATTGTGTGTGTCATATCAGCTCCTTGTCCTAAGAGTCCTACAGCTGGATTTGCAGTATCATTGAATCACAGCCTGAATTTGTAGCCGTATTACTTACACAAATCACAAATACTTGGGTTGTGTCCTCCAATCTGCTAGGAAGTGGGCTGAGATCCACCCTGCAGCTTTCACACCACTGTCAGCTGGCATTAACTTCCAGTCATTTTTTCCTTTGAGGCCAGATTGAAATCAGTGACCTAGAAGTAAAATACTCTGTATTTTGTTAGCAAGCAGTCCCTGGAGTTGTGCAGTCTAAATTAGGATGTTTTCTCAGTGAGTTCTTTTGTATACCTTCTACGGCAATTGTGCTGTAATTAACACAATCCTCTTTCTGGTAGCAGACTTTATTAATTGCTTTCCACTTTCTCCGATGCACTTTCTGCTCAGATCACAGTGAAATAAAGATTTTCTTTAGTGTGTGGAACAGTTATGATAGCCTACTGTAACACATTAGTTTTCTATGGTGACATAATCAGAAATTATATTATGGATTCTCTGATATTCCTGCAAGGAGAGCAAAGTGGAATCTCTGTTGGACACTTACCACTCTGACTGTTAGCAGTACAGGTGTGAGATCTGCCCCTGAAAATGCTCCTGTCTAGGAGAATATTTGCAGAAGTAAGGACTAGTCATGTGTAGAAAAATTTTCACAATCAGCCTTCATGTTTATGGGATGGATCACTTGTGGACAGTGCTGAGAGTCTGCTGGGAAGTGCTGGCTGCCCTTGGCAGTGCCATTGCTGGAGGTTCATTTTATTCAGCATTTTAAGGAAGTGCCCAGTTCTTGTAACTTTACTGCAGTCTGTTCATAAGAATAAGTTATGTCTCCACATTTTCTGGAGTTCAGATTCTCTGTTCAGATTCAAGGTCAGATCCTGTTGGTCACTCTGTGGCAGTATATAATGAATTGCCAGCATCCAGAACATACGAAACTGGAGATTAGAAGCAGATCCACCTTATTATCATGATAGTCAATTGCAAGTGGTAGTGCAGTGGATAAAGGGCAAGGTAATGTGACATGTGAGTGGAATAGCTCTCAATCTGTGTATTATGAAATTGTCATTCTGTGCCACTGTTCAGCATAAATGGACTAATCTTCAGTTTGAAAATGAGGAGAGCTTGACTGTTAAAGAATAGGTCATTTGGCTTCTGGCAGCAGCAGAAGATGCTGTAATATAAGCTGTAAGAACTTGTGCATTCTTGGTAAGGAGATAAAAATGATTAAATTGCACTGCTTGCTTCTCTATCTTTTAAAGTAATTCATATTTGGACCCGGATTCAGCTAAGCATTTGCATAATTCCTCAGGCCATTCCTATTCAGCCATGCATTTCAGTTTGTGCTTAAGCTCAAGCAAGTGCTGAAGTTCTTTTCAGTTCCTGGGGCTTCAGCCTTGCAGAACAAAGTCTGGGTTGTTACTTTATGTTTCAGCAGCTTCTGAGGTTGCTGTGCTGTAGCAAATGGAAGTTTGCTTTGTAAGTAGCAAATGGAATTTTGTATTTGTTGTATTATGGGCTGAATACTCTTTAATGACTCAGAAAGGTTAAGGGTGAAGATGTGGGGACCCTGGAGAGGATAATTTTTAATAGAGTCCTCTGCTGGATATCCAAGAGCCAGAACAGGGGTCACGTCTCTGAAGAGTTTCACGGACTCTGCAAAACTGGCAGTCACACTGACTGCCTCCCTTCCGCTGGGCTCTTCCTGAAAAGGAATGAGCAGAGCCAAGGGAAAGGTTTTGTTGGGCTCTTTGGGAAATATAGCTCTTCAGGCTGAATTCTGTTCCATATTATGCTCTGTTTTCCAGAGTAACTTGTCAGCTTTGGTAGGGTTGTGCCAGGTGGTAGCCATTTGTGATGTGAATTGTAGTTTCAACATATCTTTCAAAAATTGCAGTATTACCATATATATTTGTACTGTGAAAACTTGGGAGTGAGGGTTGGAGAAGAACCTCGATGTCTGATTTTTTTGTTCTTTTGTGGGGCTAAAAATTCAAAATGTTTTGCCTGGCATCATCAAACTCTTGTGTGTCAGTTCAGTTTAGCAACAGAACATGTCAGACAACAGAGTTCCACTGCTTTGTGAAAATGTGTGTGTGAACTGAAAAGTTTTTAACTGAGATTGACCCCAATCTGAAATGAAATGTTTGGTTACAACTTTTTATAGAAAATACAATGAAACAATTAACTTTTTTTTCCTTTGGAAAAAATAATTTTCAAACATTTGGTAGGAAACCCATTACAGAACAGATTTATGGCCTGAAGTCTTGTTCACAGTGAAACTGGTGGGAACTTTGCTGTTGACTTTCATGTAGCCATTTTACTGAGGTTTTCTTTGCAGCAGGAGGGATTGTGTGACTCTCTATCTAGAGGTATTAATGTAACTTCAAAGCTTTTTGGCCCACTTCAGAAATAAAAAATATTCTTATATATCCCATCAACTTGTTGGAGATCTTGCTTCATTGAAGGCAACACAATTTTTTGTCTCTGTCCCAGAGAATCACAAGGAACTCAATCTATATTTGTTAAAATGGAGACCAGCAACATGTTTTTCTAATACAAGAGTAGCAGAGGAAAGGGCAAATGTCCAGGTTAGTGCTCTGCTTTGCTGGGCTGTTTTCACATCATTGCTTTAAAATGTTTGTTCTGTGGAGGAGAATCACTGCAGGTTCCAGATGCAGGTGTTTACAGGGTGATTCTGTTTCAGTGCAGTGCTGTGCATGATTCTGTCTCTGTTTGCCTGCTCCCAGTGCATGAGATGATTCACCTGCTCCTGGATTTTCCTTTCTGTATAGCAGGTTTTATTAACCCCCAGAAAGCTTTTTCTGGAAGCTGGTTTTCCACCCCAAACTGAGGTCTTACTATTAACAATATTTTACGAGCATGGAGCACTTCATTCCATGGCTGAGTCCTTTGTTACCTCTTCTTCACGTGTGTCAAAGTGTCAACAATAGTGAGAGAAGGAAGATAAAGGACTGGAAGAATCAGAGGAGGGGGAAAGCAGAACTCTGTGGTCACTTTTCATGAGATAAATTGGGAAATTGCATTTGGAAATTTGCTAAAGTATGTTCCTAATGTTTTTCATAAGAAACATTAAATGAAGGGAAGTTAGTCCTGGACTTAACCCACCCATTTTTCCTTGGATTTAGGGCTACCTCAGGGCAATCTTCCAGTTTTGCACTTCAAGCTCATCTCTACCTGCTTTACTGGCACATTGCACTGCACTGAGGACAGCTCTGTCCAGCTCAGTGTGGTTGATACAAAAAGAGCAGGACCTTCCATGGAAGAAGTGATTCCTAGGAGGTGCCTGAGAGCCAAGTTGCAAAAGCATCATGTTCCCAAAGAAAGGCCAAATTTTTCAGAAGGACTGAACAACAAGCACTCCTGCTGTGACAGATGGCTGAGTATTTCAAAAGATCTTGCTATTAAAGCTGGCTGGAGATTCTCTATTCTCTTGTTTTTGACAGGAACTTGGGTTTTCTGTTAAACACAATAATAGTGCAGAATGGACAGATTTTCCTTCCAGTGTTCTATTTTTATGTGAGAGTTTTAATTGTTTTGGTCAGGGAAACTCTCACTCCTGTAGTACATTGATTTGCACTCACTGTGCTGGAGAGCCATGTGACAGACACTTCCCAAGGTGTGATCCCAGGTTCTGACTCCCCAGCAGCAACAAAGCTGTTCCAAAGCTCTGGCCAAACACAAGGCTGCTGTGTGATGTGGTGGGCAGAGCACAGGAGTGTGCTGCTCCCAGACAGGTTTTCTTGGGTTTTCTTTTAGGTTTCCTAGAGAGGGTTGAGTTTTGAGATACTTGATTTGGGATCCTGAACACAAGATCTCCAGTGAGTGAATGTCTTCACTTGTGGCTGCTCACAGGTAGGATTGGGAGTGAAAGGCAAGTTGTGTTTATATGTAGCTGAACATTCAGAAAGTAGGATCTTGGAACTTGAGGCTCTTTCTCAAAATGTGTGCTTTAACATTTCCATGATTTAACTTTCCCATCCATAAACAGGAAGTAAATCTTCATTATCAGTGAAGGACTTTATAAGTTCAGTGTTTGAGACGCAGAAATACAAAGAAATCCATTTATTTCATCTGAATGTCTCAAAGCTCTTTTAAACTGTTAATTAATTGAGCAGTCATAATGATGTGCCAATGGGGATGAAGGAGGAGGAATAATTTACAGGTGGGAGAAATGAGGCATGAATGACTTCCTAGCCTTTCCTGTGCCATGCTGCTAGTCTGTGTCAGATCCAGACAGATACCTTCTGTCCTGTCTCCTTTTGCATCTGTGATGGGTGGCTGGGAACATCCGTTTTCCCCCCTCTCTGCTTCTGCCTCTTCTTCTGTAGGGAGCCCAACTCCTCTTCTCCAGGCTGCTGTTTCATGGAAGTACAAGGAGTCCACATGGCTCACTTCTCTGAGGGAGCAGGCCTGGAAGCTGGGACCTCTGCTTCAACTCACAAGTTCCACCTACTGAACAGGTCACAGCCAGAGAGCCAACTCCACTGTGTGGGAGAAAGGAGTAAGGAAATGAAACTTCTGGGTGCTCTTAGAGCAATGGAACATTCTGCCCTGCCTTCCTCCTCCTGACTTTATGCACAGCTGGATTATGGTGTGTTGTCCTCTGCACACCTTCCACAACAATTCAGTTTATACCTTTGCTGCACTGGGCAGAGTAGCTCAGGAATATCTGACCTGGCTCTGAAATACCAGCACACCTCTGAGAAACAACAGAGTCCCCTTTGTCACTGTCTCTTTCTTGTCTGAACTCCTGTATCTGGGGTCAGTACACTTTTGTACAGAAAACATTGAATCTTCTTTCATATATCGAATAAATGAGCACACAGTAAATCCAAATTGTTTAAAACTTACAGAATGGGCAGGATAAAACTACTGCTTAGGAAAATACCCAGTGCACAATTTCATCTAGAGTTTGGCTGAGAATCCTGTTTAAACTTAGTTCTTAAACACAGCTGTGAAACTTGTGAAGATGTCACATCAGTAGCTCACCCAACAACCTTGAAAGCCTCCTGGGAAGGTAATCACAGCACCAATAGTGAGCAGTAATACTAACAGGCTGCTTTGCTTCCTTCCTCTGGCTACTCCTTGTTCAGCTCCTGCAACTCCAGACATGAAGTTTTTCATCTACTCAATGTGGTTTCAACTGCTTCTCCATATCAGTTATTCATATCTGAAAGGGAAAAGAAAAATACTAACGTAAATTGCTGGACCCTGGAATAAAATGTTTTTTTATTTAACTGACAGGGCTTATGGTTACCTTCAGACATAGCTTTTAAAGTAGTTTTTAGCTGGATGACAGAGATAAGCCCTCCAGGAAAAAGCAGTGGTAAAGTGGTAGGTCATTATAAATATTTTGTTCTCTCTGTAGTCGTGTTTTCCATTCTTTTTCAGTTTATGTATCTTGTAAAAATTTTGCAGTAAATCTGCTACCTTCTATGTGGTGAATTTAAGCCTATTGATTTGTAGCTGTCCTAATTGCATTTTACAGAACCCCTGCTGCCTCTGGGACCAGAGCTTGAAAAGTCCTGTTCAGTGAAATGGATTGTCTTCCACAGGTCATTGACACCCTATATTCTGCCTTATCTAAATCAGGCAGTCTCCAGTATTCTCTGATCTAATCCCAAAAGTAGCGGGTGTGTGTTATGTGCAGATATAATGCTTACACATAAATTTCTATTGAGCAGGTGTTGGAAAAGGAGCTGAAAGCAGGTAGAGCTTGCCCTCCCAGCTCAGTGCAAAGCGGGGATGCAGTGCCTGCTAACAGCTGGCTTTCCTGCAGCTCGGCAGGTGATGAGTTCCCACCAGTCAGGAGCCCACTGCCAATGGTTAGCACATGCTGTTGTGAGAAATCTCATCAGTCAAAAACGTCTCATAAATAAGTTAGAGGAAAGCAATTAGCACACACAGCTGTAGCTGTTTGCAAAGTCACAGTTATACCTGCCAGGGCAATCTGGAAATGGAAATTTCAAAACTATTTCTTGAAGTGGCCAGAATGGTCTAGCTTGGAGCTAAGGCTGATGGGTAGTTGTTGTTGAGTAAGGAGCAAATTGCACTTTCATGTCTTTTTATGTGTAATGAAATCCAGGAGAGAATTTTAGTATTTTGTGCATATTGGGAAAGGGATCAAAGGGATGCATAGTTTTTAAAACTCCAGCAGTCAACTTCTTATCCTTTAAGAAGCTCTGCAACTCATTCAGCTTCAGAGCAGGGGGGACAGATTTTAAGAGAGACTTGAACATGCATTTGGAAGGCATCAGCTAGTTAGAGTTTGTCTATATGTACAGACTGCTCAGAGAGGACAGGCAGGAGGAAAAGGAAGAAGATACTGTTTGAAGTATCTCATCTGAGTATGCTTGCCTTGACAGATCGATGAGAGCAAATTGTTTGAGGACTTCTGGGTAATGATAAAAGGGAAGGGAGCCTGCTCTTTAAGAAACTCAAGCAACTACAGGGAAGGTGTGAAAACAGATTTGTTTGTGCAGGTGAGTCCTGAAGAAGGGGTGTCAAAAGAAGGGTATCAAACATTAAATCTAGAGATAACACAAGGCTGTGTAAATAGGCACGTGTAAACATATTCTAGGAGAGGGTTAGAAGTGACACCATGACCCTAAATTGGAACAAGGGGACAGACAACATAACACTGCAAGATCCTCTCAGCATTTCTGATAGCTGTGCATTCAGTCATGGTATCTCTGCTCACTGAATGCCTAAAACATGTTAATCTTCACAGGATCCCCCCTTGGCTAGGGAATTACTATTCCTGTGTTACCAACTGGAAACTAAATCACAGTACATTACCACATGAGGCAATGCCAATTCTAAACTCTGAGATTCCTTCCTCTAAGAGGGAACACTCTATTGTGAAAAAAAGCATTCAAATGTGGGTTGCTCATAGTATGAATGCTACAAAGCATTTCAACTATGCTTAAGACCATCTGAATTAGAAAAGACTGGAGTTAGAATTTGTAGCAGTGGCATTATTTTTATTCCACAACTCTCCTGTGGAAAAACATGTCCCATTTCCTTCTGTTGTCTGCACCATTTGACCTGCTCCAAATCCAGCTGCCATCACCTGGCCAAGAAAGCAGCAGAGAAGCCCAAGAACCTGCCTGCTACTTTAGGGTGGTCAAGGCCTCCATCCAAGGGAAATTCCACGGGTGAGCCTTAGAGAGTAACCAAAAGCAGCTCATTGACTGTGAGCTGGATGAAAATCCCTGCAGTCAGTCAACAGGCTGCCCCAGCTGGTCTGGCCTCACAGAGACAAGTAAGACCTCCTGTAAGTGATATTAATTAGAGTTTATCTAGAAATCTCTTACCATAGATTTTGTTTGACTGCAATGGCAACTTTAACACGTTATTGAGTACATTATGGCAGCCTACCTTCCTGGACTGCATTATGATTAGCTGTTAGTGTGCTTTGGTAAGAGGCTCAAATATTTCATTTGCTTATTTCTTTCATATTTTTATACTTACTAGCTCTTAGTAGAAGTGGGGAATGTGAAGAATGTCCTTCAGAACTCCAGATGAATAATTGCTTAACAGCCAGAATTTCAGTAACTTTGAAAATTTTCCTTGAACTGAAATTCAGCCCGGGGTGAATCACTGGTCACTGGGGTGAATCTGGAGTATTTTGTGGTTTTTCTTCTTGTGAATTAATCCAACTTTATTCCAATTTAACATGTTAGCTAGATGGGATCATTGTGTGGCTCTTCTTAAGCCAACTTAACACTTTTATAAGACTCTAAATCACATTATCTCCTGGACCACAAATAAGCATTCAAAAATCTAAGTTAAAATAATTGTCTAACAGGCTTTAAATTAACATCTTTCCCTCCTATCCAGAGAACAGTGAGTGCAGAATTTGGATCACTATCCATAATAGCCTGTAGGAATATTTACAGGTATCCTTCTTGAAAGAAGCTGAGCCCTTGATCTTTATAACATTGTTGCATGTCTATATTAACAGCACTGCAATGCAGAAATGTGAGAAACTACTAAAAATGTCAACTAGGTCAAGTAAGGATGAGTCAGGATTTTGTTCAAAACAATAGGCATTATGTTTTCATAATTCAAGAAAATATTCATTGTACAGGAGAGTTGACTTCTGTTTTTTAAAAAGGGGATTATCTGGCTATAGGGTTTGGCTGGGCTTTGCCAGTGACTGCACTGTACATGAGAGTAAACATCTGCCTTAGATGGAATCTTCTGGGTCCAGAGGTTACCACATGAAGTGGCCTGTCACATCCCCGTGCTGGGAGCTCTGGAGTCTGGATAGGGATGTCTGTCCATTGTCTTTGATGATAAATTAGGGAAGAAAGGAAGAAACTGTTTTTCACTAAAGGTAGATTCATCTGCCTCACCTTTAATTTGTAGGAGCTGTCTGGGTGTGTCCATAATGAATGAAGAAGGAATGGTTTCTTCACCTGAAGATTCATCATCTAATCTAGATGTGAAGACTTGCCACTGGAGGAGGGTTTACTTTACTGTTCATTTCAGAAGTCCTGGCAACAAGGTCAGACTGGATGTCTCCTTTTACAGTCAGTTTTGGTTAATACCACTGTATTTCAGCACAGGAGGATCCCTGATATTTTTTGTGTTAGAGCAACTCCAGTAACACTGTACAGGTTTTGCTAGGGGTTCATCTGTTGTTGGTGGGGTTTTTTGTGTGGGTTTTTGGGTTTTTGTTGTTATTGTTGTTGTTGTTTGGTTGGATTTTTTGTATACTTGAAGAGCACAAGGAAACCTTCAATAAAAACTGTTTTCGCTTTTTAGATTCAGCCACTAATAATAATCCATTCTCTTAAACCAATCAACATTCAACAGTATGAAATTCAAGTGCTTACAGTCACTAGCCATACAGGCCAGCCACACTGGATACCTTTCAAATGAACTGATGCTTCAAATTACCAAGGTTCCTTATTCACCTGGGGCTCAGCCCAGAACAGGAATCTTTGATTGTACTCTAATGTGAGAATTTACCTCAGTTTTAAAGACACATACAGAAGAGATTAAAGCGATCCAGCTCTTTTGGCAGTGGCACCATGGCTTTTTCTACAGATCTTCCAGGGACTGCATGGGAACAGAGGTTGTGTCTGAACAATTTCAGATCCCTCTGTGTGGTCAGGGTATTATTTGCTTGGCTTTTAAAAAGTCCAAGGACACAGGATGAACTGATGTCTCCGAGGCAGAGGCTGACAGTAAGTGCTGATCTTCTGCTGCATCTCTTGAAATATCTAAATCAGGTCATGCCTATGTTTATAAGATGATAGTCCCTGTTGGAGTGGCCCCTAGTTTGGGTTGGGGCATTCTCCTTTTACTTCTAACTTCAACTCAGAAAATGGGCACAGGTCTGAATAACAAACTTGTCAGCACAAACATTTCCTGTAAGTGCCAGGGCTCCAAATATACTGCCTAGATCTTTCCTTTCCCTTTCCCTTTCCCTTTCCCTTTCCCTTTCCCTTTCCCTTTCC